>NW_019167966.1:0-46882 GCF_002303985.1 Durio zibethinus | reverse complement strand
TCAATTAAGTTTTAAAACATAAATTAAAGATTGAACTTTGTAGAATTTTTTTATTTCTTTATTTATTTCCTTTTTTTTTAAAGCTTTTTTTTTTTTTACTTTTATACATTTTCCTAATTATTCATTTATATTTTTGTTATATAGTGTATTTTTTTTTTTTTTTTTTTTTTTTACAAAAAACCTTCTTTCTTATCTTCATTATATTATTCTTTCACTACTTATTTTCTTTTTTACTTTTGATTTTTTTGTTGCTCTAATCTAATTGGTCATTTACATTATTTTCTATTATTTTTTTCTTTTTGTACTCTTTTTACTTTTTATCTTTATTTTTTTCATTTTTTTTTCTTAAGGTTTTTCTTCTTTTTATTTTTGGGTTTTTTTTTGGCATTTCTTTTTAATTTGCTGTTTTTTATCCACACTCTTTCTTTGTTTTATTTTTTATAACTTTTTTCTTTTTTTAATCATTGATTTTTTATATCTTTATTTCTTATTATTTGTTATATTTTTTATTTTTCGTTTGTATTTTATAAACTAAAATTTTTTCTATTGTCTTTTCTTTTCTTTTTTTTCATTTTTATTAGTTTTTGTATTTTTTAATTTTTTCTTTTAACTCATTTTTTAATTTTCTTACTTTTTTTAATTGCGTTTTTGTTTATTTTTAATTTTTCTCTTTTTAGTACTTATTTATCTTTTCCTTTTGCTTTTACTAATCTTTTATTTTATTTTTCCTTTTATTTTTATGTAATTTTTGTTATTTTTTATAAAAATTTTATAATGTTATGGATATTTACTTTTATTTTTTAATCTTTCTTCTTTGGTTTGTTTCATTTTTTTTGCTATTATCTATTCTATTTTTATAATTTTTCATTAATTCCTTTTTTTCTTTTAATTTATTTGTTCATTTGCTTTCATTCTTTTGTTTTAATTATTTTTATATATTTTGTATTTTCATTTTTATTGTTTTTCTTGCTTTTTCTTATATCTTTTTGTCCACACTTTTTTTTATTTCTTCTTTACAATTTTAAAATCTTAGACTTTGTTTTTTTTTGTGAACTTCCTTTTGATTTTATTTATATTTTGTATTGACTTTATTTTATTTTTGTCTTTGATTTTTATGTCTTTTTTCTACATTTGTTTTTTTTTTTTTTGTTTTTCTTTGTATATTCTAAACGAAATTTTTTTTCTATTTTCTATTTGAAATTTTTATTCATTTTATCGTTTTATATTTTTTTATTCTCTAATTTTTTATTTTCTTACTTTTTTACTTTTTGTTTTTGTTTATTTTTAATTGTTATTTTTTTAGTATTTTATTTTATTTTTTCATTTATATTAAAATTTTTTTTCAATTTTCGTATTTTTGATTAATTATTTTTATTATCTTACCTTTTATATTTTTATTGTATTTTTTGTTTTTTTTATTTTTTTGTTACTTTAATATTGTTTTCTTATTTTATTATATTTTTGGTATTATTTATTTCTTCTTTATTAAATTTCATAAATTTAGAATGCTTTTGGATTTTTTATTTTCATAAATCTTTTGTCTTTTCATTTTTATTCTTTTCTTAATTTTTTTTCACAAATTCTTTTTATTCTTATTTTCATTTCAAATTCTTATAGTTTCTTTTGTTGCATTTCTTTCTTTGGTTTTCATTTTTATTTTGAATTAACTTTTCTCTCTTTTAATTTTGGTCTTCGATTTTTTATATTGTTTTCTATTATTTCTTATATGTTTTTTCAATTTTTGTATTTTTAAAATATTTTTTTCTATTTGTCATTTCCTTTCATTTTTGAAATTTTTATTCAATTTTGTCTTTTTTTTCTTACTTTTTATATTTTTATTGTATTTTTGTTTATTTTATTTTTTTTTTGCTTTAATATTTTTTTCTTATTTTTATTTTTAATTTCTTTCTTTATTTATATTTTCATAAATTTTATAATGTTTTGGATTTTTTTATTTTTCTATCTTTTTTTCTTTTCTTTTTTTATTATCATTGTTGGTTATTTCTATTTGTATTTTTATAGTTTTCATTAACTCCTTTTCCTTTTTAAAATTTTCCTTTTTTTACTTATTTTTTCATTGTGCTTTCATATTTTTTTTTTGTTTTCACTTTTTTCTTTGTTTAAAATTTTCTATAAAACTTTTTTTCTTTTTGTTTTATTTCATATTTTTGCCTCTCATTTTATTTTTTCTTGTTTTCTAATTTTTTTTCACAAAATTCTTTTTATTTCTTGTTTCCATTTTTTTTTGCACTTCCTTTATTTTGTTTTTAACGTTTCCCTCTGTAATTTTTGTATCTTTGATTTTTTTTATTTTTTCTTATTACATTATTTTTTTGTATTTTCTAAATTAATTTTTTTTCTACTTTCTCATCCCTTTTTCATTTTTGAACTTCTTTTAATTTTTTATCTTTGATTTTTTATATCTTTATATCTTATTATTTTTTGTTTGTATTTTGTAAACTTAATTTTTTTCTATTTTGCCATTTTTTTCATTTTTATTAGTTTTTGTATTTTTTTTTAAAATTTTTTGACTCATTTTTTCTTTTCCTTACTTCTTTATTTTTTTATTTTTTTTCTTTTTTATACTTATTTTATCTTTTTCCTTTTGCTTTAATACTTTCTCTTATTTTTTTCCTTTTACTTTTTTTGTTAATTTTGTTATTTTTTATAAAAATTTATAATGTTATGGATATTTACTTTATATTTTAATCTTTTTTTCTTTTGGTTTGTCTCATTTTTGCTGTCATTTTTTATTTTTTTGGTATTTTCTATTCTATTTTTATAATTCTTCAGTAATTCTTTTTTCTTTTTCTTTTAACTTATTTGTTCATTTGCTTTCTCTTTTTTGTTTTAATTTTTTTTATATGTTTTGTATTTTTAATTTTTTTATTTTTTCTTGCTTTTTCTTATATCTTTTTGTTCACATTTTTTTTTATTTCTTCTTTGCAATTTTAAAATCTCAAGACTTCTCTTTTTGTGTACTTCCTTTTGCTTTTATTTATATTTTGTATTGACTTTTTATTTTATTTTTATCTTTGATTATTTGTCCTTTTTTTATATTTGTTATATTTTTTTTTGTTTCTCTTTGTATATTCTAAACTAAAAGTTTTTTCTATTTTATATTTCAAATTTTCTTCACTTCGTCTTTTTATATTTTTTATTAGCTAATTTTTTTATTTTCTTCCTTTTTTATTTTTTGTTTTGTTTATTTTTTCTTTTATATTAATATTTTTTATTAATTTATTTTTCATTTATTTTTATTTTTATTTTTTGAATCTTTTTTATTTTTTCATTTTCTTATTTTGTCTTTTTTTTTCCTATTTTTGTTCTATTTTATAATTTTTCAAAAACTTTTTCCATCAAAATTTTCTTTCTTTTTGCTTTTTTTTTTTTTCACATGCTTTCATTTTATTTTATTTCATTGTTTTAATATTTTTACTTTCTTGTTTTCTTTTTTATTTCAAATCTTTTGTCTTTTCATTTTTATTCTATTCTTGCTTTTCTTTTTATTTCTTATTTGCGTTTTTAAATTCTCGTACTTTTTTTTTTCAATTTCTCCTTTGGTTTTCATTTTTATTTTGCAATAACTTCTCTTTTTTAATTTTTTGTCTTTGACTTTTTCTATTGTTTTCTTGTTATTTCTTATATGTTTTTCAATTTTTTGTATTTTTAAAACTAATTTTTTTTTTATTTTGTCATTCTTTTTCACTTTCTAAATTTTTATTCAATTTTTGTATTTTTGATTAATTATTTTTTATTTTCTTACTTTTTATATTTTTATTGTATTTTTGTTTTACTTTAATATTCTTTTCTTATTTTATTTTTATTTGGTTTATTTTTTATTTCTTTCTTTATTTAAATTTTCATAAATGTTTAGAATGTTTTGGATTTTTTATTTTTCATAAATCATCTTTTGTCTTTTCATTTTTATTATTTTCTTAATTTTTTCACAAATTTCTTTTTATTTCTTATTTTCATTTTCAAATTCTTATAGTTTTTTGTTGCATTTTCTTCTTTGGTTTTCATTTTTATTTTGCATTAACTTTTCTCTTTTTTAATCTTTTGTCTTTGAGTTTTTATATTGTTTTCTTATTATTTCTTATATGTTTTTCAATTTTTGTATTTTTTAAATATTTTTTTTCTATTTTGTCATTTCCTTTCATTTTTGAAATTTTTATTCAATTTTTGTCTTTTTTTATTTTTTGTTTTTGATTCATTATTTTTGATTTTCTTACTTTTTATATTTTTTATTGTATTTTTGTTTATTTACATTTTATATTTTTTTCTTATTTTTATTTTTTATTTCTTTCTTTATTTATATTTTCATAAATTTTTATAATGTTTTGGATTTTTTATTTTTTTATCTTTTTATCTTTTCTTTTTTTATTTATCGTTGTTGGTTATTTTCTATTGTATTTTTATAATTTTCCATTAACTCCTTTTCCCTTTTTTTTACTTATTTTTTCATGTGCTTTCATATTTTTTTTTGTTTTCACTTTTTTCTTTGTTTTAAAATTTTCTATAAAACTTTTTTTCTTTTTGTTTTATTTCATATTTTTGCCTCTTCATTTTTTATTTTTTCTTGTTTTTCGAATTTTTTTCACAAAATTCTTTTATTTCTTGTTTCCATTTTTTTTTTTTTTGCACTTCCTTGTTTTGTTTTTGTTTTTATTTTGTTTTAACTTTTCCCTCTGTTAATTTTTGTATCTTTGATTTTTTTTATTTTTTTCTTATTACATTATTTTTGCTTGTATTTTCTAAATTAATTTTTTTTCTACTTTGTCATCCCTTTTCATTTTTTAACTTCTTTTAATTTTTTATCTCTGATTTTTTATATCTTTATATCTTATTATTTGTTATATTTTTTATTATTTGTTTGTATTTTATAAACTAAATTTGTTTTCTATTTTGTCATTTTTTTCTTCATTTTTGAAATTTTTATTAGCTTTTGTATTTTTACAATTTTTTCTTTTGACTCGTTAATTTTTCATTTCCTCACTTTTTTATTTTTTCTATTTTGTGCTCTTTTTAATCTTTTTTCCTTTTATTTTTTATTTTTAATTTTTGTTATTTTGTTTTTTTATAAAAATTTTATAATGTTACGGACATTAAAACATTGTTGAATGAGACTTTGATTTCATTAGAAATTGAAGATGTTATGTGCATGTATACTAATTAGATATCTAATTAAATTCATCTTGTATTTTATCTTGAAATTTATTTTTATTTATCGTGTAATTTATCTGATTAACAAAATTATATTGTATAATATTTATCTTTTATTTAATAAAATTTGGATTATTTTTATTTATTATTTTGGATTGTATAATATTTATCTTTTATTTGATACAATTTGTTAAGAGATAATAATTATCTTTGTTATTTTCTTTTGGAATTTTATTGGCTTATATATAATAACACCAGTTTGGAATTGTTATATCTATCACTATTTACTTCATGTATTTATATTTTTACATTTTTAACGATTTAAAAATTAAAAAATTTTAAATTTAAATCAATAAATTCAAATCAAAATATTTTGCATCTAAACTTTCAAATTCAAATTAAGTTTTAAAACATAAATTAAAGATTGAACTTTGTAGAATTTTTTTATTTCTTTATTTATTTCCTTTTTTAAAGCTTTTTGTTTTTTTTTTTTACTTTTTATACATTTTCCTAATTATTCATTTATTATATTTTTGTTATATAGTGTATTTTTCTTTTTTTTTTTTTTTTTTACAAAAAACCTTCTTTCTTATCTTCATTATATTATTCTTTCACTACTTATTTTCTTTTTTACTTTTGATTTTTTTGTTGCTCTAATCTAATTGGTCATTTACATTATTTTCTATTATTTTTTTCTTTTTGTACTCTTTTTACTTTTTATCTTTATTTTTTTCATTTTTTTTTCTTAAGGTTTTCCTTCTTTTATTTTTGGGTTTTTTTGGCATTTCTTTTTAATTTGTGTTTTTTATCCACACTTCTTTCTTTGTTTTTATTTTTATTAACTTTTTTCTTTTTTTAATCATTGATTTTTTATATCTTTATTTCTTATTATTGTTATATTTTTTATTTTTCGTTTGTATTTTATAAACTAAAATTTTTTCTATTGTCTTTTTCTTTTCTTTTTTTTCATTTTTATTAGTTTTTGTATTTTTTTAATTTTTCTTTTAACTCATTTTTTAATTTTCTTACTTTTTTTAATTGCGTTTTTGTTTATTTTTAATTTTTCTCTTTTTTAGTACTTATTTTATCTTTTTCCTTTTGCTTTTACTAATCTTTTATTTATTTTTCCTTTTATTTTTATTGTTAATTTTTGTTATTTTTATAAAAATTTTATAATGTTATGGATATTTACTTTTATTTTTAATCTTTTCTTCTTTTGGTTTGTTTCATTTTTTTTTGCTATTATCTATTCTATTTTTATAATTTTTCATTAATTCCTTTTTTTCTTTTAATTTATTTGTTCATTTGCTTTCATTCTTTTTGTTTTAATTATTTTTATATATTTTGTATTTTCATTTTTTATTGTTTTCTTGCTTTTTCTTATATCTTTTTGTTCACACTTTTTTTTTATTTCTTCTTTACAATTTTAAAATCTTAGACTTTTGTTTTTTTTTTGTGAACTTCCTGTTGATTTTATTTATATTTTGTATTGACTTTTATTTTATTT
The DNA here is from genome assembly GCF_002303985.1 of Durio zibethinus. The sequence continues at coordinate 40,209 of NW_019167966.1, read as the reverse complement.
TTTGTCTTTGATTTTTTATGTCTTTTTTTCTACATTTGTTTTTTTTTTTTTTTTTTTTCTTTGTATATTCTAAACGAAATTTTTTTTCTATTTTCTATTTGAAATTTTTATTCATTTTATCGTTTTATATTTTTTTATTCTCTAATTTTTTATTTTCTTACTTTTTTACTTTTTGTTTTTGTTTATTTTTAATTGTTATTTTTTTAGTATTTTATTTTATTTTTTCATTTATATTAAAATTTTTTTTCAATTTTTGTATTTTTGATTAATTATTTTTTATTATCTTACCTTTTATATTTTTATTGTATTTTTGTTTTTTTATTTTTTTTGTTTTACTTTAATATTGTTTTCTTATTTTATTTTTATTTTGGTTTATTTTTTATTTCTTTCTTTATTTAAATTTTCATAAATTTTTAGAATGTTTTGGATTTTTTATTTTTCATAAATCTTTTGTCTTTTCATTTTTATTCTTTTCTTAATTTTTTTTCACAAATTTCTTTTTATTTCTTATTTTCATTTTCAAATTCTTATAGTTTCTTTTGTTGCATTTTCTTCTTTGGTTTTCATTTTTATTTTGAATTAACTTTTCTCTCTTTTAATTTTTTGTCTTCGATTTTTTATATTGTTTTCTTATTATTTCTTATATGTTTTTCAATTTTTGTATTTTTTAAAATATTTTTCTATTTTGTCATTCCTTTCATTTTGAAATTTTTATTCAATTTTTGTCTTTTTTTTTCTTACTTTTATATTTTTTATGTATTTTTGTTTATTTTATTTTTTTTTTCTTTAATTTTATTTTTTCTTTCTTATTTATATTTTCATAAATTTTTATAATGTTTTGGATTTTTTTATTTTTCTATCTTTTTTTCTTTTCTTTTTTTATTTATCATTGTTGGTTATTTCTATTGTATTTTATTTTTTCATTAACTTTTTCTTTTAAAATTTTCCTTTTTTTACTTATTTTCATGTGCTTTCATATTTTTTTTTTGTTTTCACTTTTTTCTTTGTTTTAAAATTTTCTATAAAACTTTTTTCTTTTTGTTTTATTTCATATTTTTACCTCTTCATTTTTATTTTTTCTTGTTTTTCTAATTTTTTTCACAAAATTCTTTTTATTTCTTGTTTCCATTTTTTTTTTACACCTTATTTTTTTTTTAACTTTTCCCTCTGTTAATTTTTGTATCTTTGATTTTTTTTTTTTCTTATTACATTATTTTTGCTTGTATTTTCTAAATTAATTTTTTTCTTACTTTCTCATCCCTTTTCATTTTTGAACTTCTTTTAATTTTTTATCTTTGATTTTTTATATCTTTATATCTTATTATTTTTTGTTTGTATTTTGTAAACTTAATTTTTTCTATTTGCCATTTTTTTCATTTTTATTAGTTTTTGTATTTTTTTTAAATTTTTTGACTCATTTTTTCTTTTCCTTACTTCTTTATTTTTTTATTTTTTTTCTTTTTTTATTACTTATTTTATCTTTTTCCTTTTGCTTTAATACTTTCTCTTATTTTTTTTCCTTTTACTTTTTTGTTAATTTTTGTTATTTTTTATAAAAATTTTATAATGTTATGGATATTTACTTTATATTTTAATCTTTTTTTCTTTTGGTTTGTCTCATTTTTGCTGTCATTTTTTATTTTTTTGGTATTTCTATTCTATTTTTATAATTCTTCAGTAATTCTTTTTTTCTTTTTCTTTTAACTTATTTGTTCATTTGCTTTCTCTTTTTTGTTTTAATTTTTTTTATATGTTTGTATTTTAATTTTTTTATTTTTTCTTGCTTTTTCTTATATCTTTTTGTTCACATTTTTTTTTATTTCTTCTTTGCAATTTTAAAATCTCAAGACTTCTCTTTTTGTGTACTTCCTTTTGCTTTTATTTATATTTTGTATTGACTTTTTATTTTATTTTTATCTTTGATTATTTGTCCTTTTTTATATTTGTTATATTTTTTTTGTTTCTCTTTGTATATTCTAAACTAAAAGTTTTTTCTATTTTATATTTCAAATTTTCTTCACTTCGTCTTTTTATATTTTTTATTAGCTAATTTTTTATTTTCTTCCTTTTTTATTTTTGTTTTGTTTATTTTTTTCTTTTATATTAATATTTTTATTAATTTATTTTTTTTTATTTTTATTTTTTGAATCTTTTTTATTTTTTCATTTTCTTATTTTGTCTTTTTTTTCCTATTTTTTGTTCTATTTTATAATTTTTCAAAAACTTTTTTCCATCAAAATTTTCTTTCTTTTTGCTTTTTTTTTTTTTCACATGCTTTCATTTTTATTTTATTTCATTGTTTTAATATTTTTTACTTTCTCGTTTTCTTTTTTATTTCAAATCTTTTGTCTTTTCATTTTTATTCTATTCTTGCTTTTCTTTTTATTTCTTATTTGCGTTTTTAAATTCTCGTACTTTTTTTTTCAATTTCTCCTTTGGTTTTCATTTTTATTTTGCAATAACTTCTCTTTTTTAATTTTTTGTCTTTGACCTTTTCTATTGTTTTCTTGTTATTTCTTATATGTTTTTCAATTTTTTGTATTTTTAAAACTATTTTTTTTTTATTTTGTCATTCTTTTTCACTTTCTAAATTTTTATTCAATTTTTGTATTTTTGATTAATTATTTTTTATTTTCTTACTTTTTATATTTTTATTGTATTTTTGTTTTACTTTAATATTCTTTTCTTATTTTATTTTTATTTGGTTTATTTTTTATTTCTTTCTTTATTTAAATTTTCATAAATGTTTAGAATGTTTTGGATTTTTTATTTTTCATAAATCATCTTTTGTCTTTTCATTTTTATTATTTTCTTAATTTTTTCACAAATTTCTTTTTATTTCTTATTTTCATTTTCAAATTCTTATAGTTTTTTTGTTGCATTTTCTTCTTTGGTTTTCATTTTTATTTTGCATTAACTTTTCTCTTTTTTAATCTTTTGTCTTTGAGTTTTTATATTGTTTTCTTATTATTTCTTATATGTTTTTCAATTTTTTGTATTTTTTAAAATATTTTTTTTCTATTTTGTCATTTCCTTTCATTTTTGAAATTTTTATTCAATTTTTGTCTTTTTTATTTTTTGTTTTTGATTCATTATTTTTTATTTTCTTACTTTTTATATTTTTTATTGTATTTTTGTTTATTTACATTTTATATTTTTTCTTATTTTTATTTTTTATTTCTTTCTTTATTTATATTTTCATAAATTTTTATAATGTTTTGGATTTTTTTATTTTTTTATCTTTTTATCTTTTCTTTTTTTATTTATCGTTGTTGGTTATTTTCTATTGTATTTTTATAATTTTCCATTAACTCCTTTTCCTTTTAAATTTTTCCCTTTTTTTACTTATTTTTTCATGTGCTTTCATATTTTTTTTTTGTTTTCACTTTTTTCTTTGTTTTAAAATTTTCTATAAAACTTTTTTTCTTTTTGTTTTATTTCATATTTTTGCCTCTTCATTTTTTATTTTTTCTTGTTTTTCGAATTTTTTTCACAAAATTCTTTTATTTCTTGTTTCCATTTTTTTTTTTTTGCACTTCCTTGTTTTGTTTTTATTTTTATTTTGTTTTAACTTTTCCCTCTGTTAATTTTTGTATCTTTGATTTTTTTTATTTTTTTCTTATTACATTATTTTTGCTTGTATTTTCTAAATTAAATTTTTTTCTACTTTGTCATCCCTTTTCATTTTTTAACTTCTTTTAATTTTTTATCTCTGATTTTTTATATCTTTATATCTTATTATTTGTTATATTTTTTATTATTTGTTTGTATTTTATAAACTAAATTTGTTTTCTATTTTGTCATTTTTTTCTTCATTTTTGAAATTTTTATTAGCTTTTGTATTTTACAATTTTTTCTTTTGACTCGTTAATTTTTCATTTCCTCACTTTTTTATTTTTTCTATTTTGTGCTCTTTTTAATCTTTTTTCCTTTTATTTTTTATTTTAATTTTTGTTATTTTGTTTTTTTATAAAAATTTTATAATGTTATGGACATTAAAACATTGTTGAATGAGACTTTGATTTCATTAGAAATTGAAGATGTTATGTGCATGTATACTAATTAGATATCTAATTAAATTCATCTTGTATTTTATCTTGAAATTTATTTTATTTATCGTGTAATTATCTGATTAACAAATTATATTGTATAATATTTATCTTTTATTTAATAAAATTTGGATTATTTTTATTTATTATTTTGGATTGTATAATATTTATCTTTTATTTGATACAATTTGTTAAGAGATAATAATTATCTTTGTTATTTTCTTTTGGAATTTTATTGGCTTATATATAATAACACCAGTTTGGAATTGTTATATCTATCACTATTTACTTCATGTATTTATATTTTTACATTTTTAACGATTTAAAAATTAAAAAATTTTAAATTTAAATCAATAAATTCAAATCAAAATATTTTGCATCTAAACTTTCAAATTCAAATTAAGTTTTAAAACATAAATTAAAGATTGAACTTTGTAGAATTTTTTTATTTCTTTATTTATTTCCTTTTTTAAAGCTTTTTGTTTTTTTTTTTTACTTTTTATACATTTTCCTAATTATTCATTTATTATATTTTTGTTATATAGTGTATTTTTCTTTTTTTTTTTTTTTTTTACAAAAAACCTTCTTTCTTATCTTCATTATATTATTCTTTCACTACTTATTTTCTTTTTTACTTTTGATTTTTTTGTTGCTCTAATCTAATTGGTCATTTACATTATTTTCTATTATTTTTTTCTTTTTGTACTCTTTTTACTTTTTATCTTTATTTTTGGGTTTTTTTTGGCATTTCTTTTTAATTTGTGTTTTTTATCCACACTTCTTTCTTTTGTTTTTATTTTTTTATTAACTTTTTTCTTTTTTTAATCATTGATTTTTTATATCTTTATTTCTTATTATTTGTTATATTTTTTATTTTTCGTTTGTATTTTATAAACTAAAATTTTTTCTATTGTCTTTTTCTTTTCCTTTTTTCATTTTTATTAGTTTTTGTATTTTTTTAATTTTTTCTTTTAACTCATTTTTTAATTTTCTTACTTTTTTTAATTGCGTTTTTGTTTATTTTTAATTTTTCTCTTTTTTAGTACTTATTTTATCTTTTTCCTTGTGCTTTACTAATCTTTTATTTTATTTTTCCTTTTATTTTTTATTGTTAATTTTTGTTATTTTTTATAAAAATTTTATAATGTTATGGATATTTACTTTTATTTTTTAATCTTTTCTTCTTTTGGTTTGTTTCATTTTTTTTGCTATTATCTATTCTATTTTTATAATTTTTCATTAATTCCTTTTTTTCTTTTAATTTATTTGTTCATTTGCTTTCATTCTTTTTGTTTTAATTATTTTTATATATTTTGTATTTTCATTTTTTATTGTTTTCTTGCTTTTTCTTATATCTTTTTGTTCACACTTTTTTTTATTTCTTCTTTACAATTTTAAAATCTTAGACTTTTGTTTTTTTTTGTGAACTTCCTTTTGATTTTATTTATATTTTGTATTGACTTTTATTTTATTTTTTGTCTTTGATTTTTTATGTCTTTTTTTCTACATTTGTTTTTTTTTTTTTGTTTTTCTTTGTATATTCTAAACGAAAATTTTTTTCTATTTTCTATTTGAAATTTTTATTCATTTTATCGTTTTATATTTTTTTATTCTCTAATTTTTATTTTCTTACTTTTTTACTTTTTGTTTTTGTTTATTTTTAATTGTTATTTTTTTAGTATTTTATTTTATTTTTTTTCAATTTTTTTATTTTTTGATTAATTATTTTTTATTATCTTACCTTTTATATTTTTATTGTATTTTCGTTTTTTTTATTTTTTTGTTTTACTTTAATATTGTTTTCTTATTTTATTTTTATTTTGGTTTATTTTTTATTTCTTTCTTTATTTAAATTTTCATAAATTTTTAGAATGTTTTGGATTTTTTATTTTTCATAAATCTTTTGTCTTTTCATTTTTATTCTTTTCTTAATTTTTTTTTCACAAATTTCTTTTTATTTCTTATTTTCATTTTCAAATTCTTATAGTTTCTTTTGTTGCATTTTCTTCTTTGGTTTTCATTTTTATTTTGAATTAACTTTTCTCTCTTTTAATTTTTTGTCTTTGATTTTTTATATTGTTTTCTTATTATTTCTTATATGTTTTTCAATTTTTTGTATTTTTTAAAATATTTTTTTCTATTTTGTCATTTCCTTTCATTTTTGAAATTTTTATTCAATTTTTGCCTTTTTTTTTCTTACTTTTTATATTTTTTATTTTATTTTTTTCTTTAATATTTTTTCTTATTTTTATTTTTAATTTCTTTCTTTATTTATATTTTCATAAATTTTTATAATGTTTTGGATTTTTTTATTTTTCTATCTTTTTTTCTTTTCTTTTTTATTTATCATTGTTGGTTATTTTCTATTGTATTTTTATAATTTTTCATTAACTCCTTTTCCTTTTAAAATTTTCCTTTTTTTACTTATTTTTTCATGTGCTTTCATATTTTTTTTTTGTTTTCACTTTTTTCTTTGTTTTAAAATTTTCTATAAAACTTTTTTTCTTTTTGTTTTATTTCATATTTTTACCTCTTCATTTTTTATTTTTTCTTGTTTTTCTAATTTTTTTCACAAAATTCTTTTTATTTCTTGTTTCCATTTTTTTTTTACACTTTCTTATTTTGTTTTTATTTTTATTTTGTTTTAACTTTTCCCTCTGTTAATTTTTGTATCTTTGATTTTTTTAATTTTTTTCTTATTACATTATTTTTGCTTGTATTTTCTAAATTAAATTTTTTTCTACTTTCTCATCCCTTTTCATTTTTGAACTTCTTTTAATTTTTTATCTTTGATTTTTTATATCTTTATATCTTATTATTTTTTGTTTGTATTTTGTAAACTTAATTTTTTTCTATTTTGCCATTTTTTTCATTTTTATTAGTTTTTGTATTTTTTTTAAAATTTTTTGACTCATTTTTTCTTTTCCTTACTTCTTTATTTTTTTATTTTTTTTCTTTTTTTATTACTTATTTTATCTTTTTCCTTTTGCTTTAATACTTTCTCTTATTTTTTTTCCTTTTACTTTTTTTGTTAATTTTTGTTATTTTTTATAAAAATTTTATAATGTTATGGATATTTACTTTATATTTTAATCTTTTTTTCTTTTGGTTTGTCTCATTTTTGCTGTCATTTTTTATTTTTTTGGTATTTTCTATTCTATTTTTATAATTCTTCAGTAATTCTTTTTTTCTTTTTCTTTTAACTTATTTGTTCATTTGCTTTCTCTTTTTTGTTTTAATTTTTTTTATATGTTTTGTATTTTAATTTTTTTATTTTTTCTTGCTTTTTCTTATATCTTTTTGTTCACATTTTTTTTTATTTCTTCTTTGCAATTTTAAAATCTCAAGACTTCTCTTTTTGTGTACTTCCTTTTGCTTTTATTTATATTTTGTATTGACTTTTTATTTTATTTTTTATATTTGTTATATTTTTTTTTGTTTCTCTTTGTATATTCTAAACTAAAAGTTTTTTCTATTTTATATTTCAAAGTTTTCTTCACTTCGTCTTTTTATATTTTTTATTAGCTAATTTTTTATTTTCTTCCTTTTTTATTTTTTGTTTTTGTTTATTTTTTTCTTTTATATTAATATTTTATATTAATTTATTTTTTATTTTTATTTTTTGAATCTTTTTTATTTTTTCATTTTCTTATTTTGTCTTTTTTTTTCCTATTTTTTGTTCTATTTTATAATTTTTCAAAAACTTTTTTCCATCAAAATTTTCTTTCTTTTTGCTTTTTTTTTTTTCACATGCTTTCATTTTTATTTTATTTCATTGTTTTAATATTTTTACTTTCTCGTTTTCTTTTTTATTTCAAATCTTTTGTCTTTTCATTTTTATTCTATTCTTGCTTTTCTTTTTATTTCTTATTTGCGTTTTTAAATTCTCGTACTTTTTTTTTCAATTTCTCCTTTGGTTTTCATTTTTATTTTGCAATAACTTCTCTTTTTTAATTTTTTGTCTTTGACCTTTTCTATTGTTTTCTTGTTATTTCTTATATGTTTTTCAATTTTTTGTATTTTTAAAACTATTTTTTTTTATTTTGTCATTCTTTTTCACTTTCTAAATTTTTATTCAATTTTTGTATTTTTGATTAATTATTTTTTATTTTCTTACTTTTATATTTTTATTGTATTTTTGTTTATTTTTATTTTTTTGTTTTACTTTAATATTCTTTTCTTATTTTATTTTTATTTGGTTTATTTTTTATTTCTTTCTTTATTTAAATTTTCATAAATGTTTAGAATGTTTTGGATTTTTTATTTTTCATAAATCATCTTTTGTCTTTTCATTTTTATTATTTTCTTAATTTTTTCACAAATTTCTTTTTATTTCTTATTTTCATTTTCAAATTCTTATAGTTTTTTTGTTGCATTTTCTTCTTTGGTTTTCATTTTTATTTTGCATTAACTTTTCTCTTTTTTAATCTTTTGTCTTTGATTTTTTATATTGTTTTCTTATTATTTCTTATATGTTTTTCAATTTTTTGTATTTTTTAAAATATTTTTTTTCTATTTTGTCATTTCCTTTCATTTTTGAAATTTTTATTCAATTTTTGTCTTTTTTTATTTTTTGTTTTTGATTCATTATTTTTTATTTTCTTACTTTTTATATTTTTTATTGTATTTTTGCTTATTTACATTTTATATTTTTTTCTTATTTTTATTTTTTATTTCTTTCTTTATTTATATTTTCATAAATTTTTATAATGTTTTTGATTTTTTTATCTTTTTATCTTTTCTTTTTTTATTTATCGTTGTTGGTTATTTTCTATTGTATTTTTATAATTTTCCATTAACTCCTTTTCCTTTTAAATTTTTCCCTTTTTTTTACTTATTTTTTCATGTGCTTTCATATTTTTTTTTGTTTTCACTTTTTCTTTGTTTTAAAATTTTCTATAAAACTTTTTTCTTTTTGTTTTATTTCATATTTTTGCCTCTTCATTTTTTATTTTTTCTTGTTTTTCGAATTTTTTCACAAAATTCTTTTATTTCTTGTTTCCATTTTTTTCTTTTGCACTTCCTTGTTTTGTTTTATTTTTATTTTGTTTTAACTTTTCCCTCTGTTAATTTTTGTATCTTTGATTTTTTTTATTTTTTTCTTATTACATTATTTTTGCTTGTATTTTCTAAATTAAATTTTTTCTACTTTGTCATCCCTTTTCATTTTTTAACTTCTTTTAATTTTTTATCTCTGATTTTTTATATCTTTATATCTTATTATTTGTTATATTTTTTATTATTTGTTTGTATTTTATAAACTAAATTTGTTTTCTATTTTGTCATTTTTTCTTCGTTTTTGAAATTTTTATTAGCTTTTGTATTTTTACAATTTTTTCTTTTGACTCGTTAATTTTTCATTTCCTCACTTTTTTATTTTTTCTATTTTGTGCTCTTTTTAATTTTTTTCCTTTTATTTTTTATTTTTAATTTTTGTTATTTTTGTTTTTTTATAAAAATTTTATAATGTTATGGACATTAAAACATTGTTGAATGAGACTTTGATTTCATTAGAAATTGAAGATGTTATGTGCATGTATACTAATTAGATATCTAATTAAATTCATCTTGTATTTTATCTTGAAATTTATTTTTATTTATCGTGTAATTTATCTTTTATTTAATAAAATTTGGATTATTTTTATTTATTATTTTGGATTGTATAATATTTATCTTTTATTTGATACAATTTGTTAAGAGATAATAATTATCTTTGTTATTTTCTTTTGGAATTTTATTGGCTTATATATAATAACACCAGTTTGGAATTGTTATATCTATCACTATTTACTTCATGTATTTATATTTTTACATTTTTAACGATTTAAAAATTAAAAAATTTTAAATTTAAATCAATAAATTCAAATCAAAATATTTTGCATCTAAACTTTCAAATTCAAATTAAGTTTTAAAACATAAATTAAAGATTGAACTTTGTAGAATTTTTTATTTCTTTATTTATTTCCTTTTTTAAAGCTTTTTGTTTTTTTTTTTTACTTTTTATACATTTTCCTAATTATTCATTTATTATATTTTTGTTATATAGTGTATTTTTCTTCTTTTTTTTTTTTTTACAAAAAACCTTCTTTCTTATCTTCATTATATTATTCTTTCACTACTTATTTTCTTTTTGCTTTTGATTTTTTTGTTGCTCTAATCTAATTGGTCATTTACATTATTTTCTATTATTTTTTTCTTTTTGTACTCTTTTTACTTTTTATCTTTATTTTTTTCATTTTTTTTCTTAAGGTTTTTCTTCTTTTTATTTTTGGGTTTTTTTTGGCATTTCTTTTTAATTTGTGTTTTTTATCCACACTTCTTTCTTTTGTTTTTATTTTTTATTAACTTTTTTCTTTTTTTAATCATTGATTTTTTATATCTTTATTTCTTATTATTTGTTATATTTTTTATTTTTCGTTTGTATTTTATAAACTAAAATTTTTTCTATTGTCTTTTTCTTTTCCTTTTTTCATTTTTATTAGTTTTTGTATTTTTTTAATTTTTTCTTTTAACTCATTTTTTAATTTTCTTACTTTTTTTAATTGCGTTTTTGTTTATTTTTAATTTTTCTCTTTTTTAGTACTTATTTTATCTTTTTCCTTGTGCTTTACTAATCTTTTATTTTATTTTTCCTTTTATTTTTTATTGTTAATTTTTGTTATTTTTTATAAAAATTTTATAATGTTATGGATATTTACTTTTATTTTTTAATCTTTTCTTCTTTTGGTTTGTTTCATTTTTTTTGCTATTATCTATTCTATTTTTATAATTTTTCATTAATTCCTTTTTTTCTTTTAATTTATTTGTTCATTTGCTTTCATTCTTTTTGTTTTAATTATTTTTATATATTTTGTATTTTCATTTTTTATTGTTTTCTTGCTTTTTCTTATATCTTTTTGTTCACACTTTTTTTTATTTCTTCTTTACAATTTTAAAATCTTAGACTTTTGTTTTTTTTTGTGAACTTCCTTTTGATTTTATTTATATTTTGTATTGACTTTTATTTTATTTTTTGTCTTTGATTTTTTATGTCTTTTTTTCTACATTTGTTTTTTTTTTTTTTGTTTTTCTTTGTATATTCTAAACGAAAATTTTTTTCTATTTTCTATTTGAAATTTTATTCATTTTATCGTTTTATATTTTTTTATTCTCTAATTTTTTATTTTCTTACTTTTTTACTTTTTGTTTTTGTTTATTTTTAATTGTTATTTTTTTAGTATTTTATTTTATTTTTTTTTTTTTTTTTCAATTTTTTATTTTTGATTAATTATTTTTTATTATCTTACCTTTTATATTTTTATTGTATTTTCGTTTTTTTTATTTTTTTTGTTTTACTTTAATATTGTTTTCTTATTTTATTTTTATTTTGGTTTATTTTTTATTTCTTTCTTTATTTAAATTTTCATAAATTTTTAGAATGTTTTGGATTTTTTATTTTTCATAAATCTTTTGTCTTTTCATTTTTATTCTTTTCTTAATTTTTTTTTCACAAATTTCTTTTTATTTCTTATTTTCATTTTCAAATTCTTATAGTTTCTTTTGTTGCATTTTCTTCTTTGGTTTTCATTTTTATTTTGAATTAACTTTTCTCTCTTTTAATTTTTTGTCTTTGATTTTTTATATTGTTTTCTTATTATTTCTTATATGTTTTTCAATTTTTTGTATTTTTTAAAATATTTTTTTCTATTTTGTCATTTCCTTTCATTTTTGAAATTTTTATTCAATTTTTGCCTTTTTTTTTCTTACTTTTATATTTTTTATTGTTTTTTTTTATTTTATTTTTTTCTTTAATATTTTTTTCTTATTTTTATTTTTAATTTCTTTCTTTATTTATATTTTCATAAATTTTTATAATGTTTTGGATTTTTTTATTTTTCTATCTTTTTTTCTTTTCTTTTTTTATTTATCATTGTTGGTTATTTTCTATTGTATTTTTATAATTTTTCATTAACTCCTTTTCCTTTTAAAATTTTCCTTTTTTTACTTATTTTTTCATGTGCTTTCATATTTTTTTTTTGTTTTCACTTTTTTCTTTGTTTTAAAATTTTCTATAAAACTTTTTTTCTTTTTGTTTTATTTCATATTTTTACCTCTTCATTTTTTATTTTTTCTTGTTTTTCTAATTTTTTTCACAAAATTCTTTTTATTTCTTGTTTCCATTTTTTTTTTACACTTTCTTATTTTGTTTTTATTTTTATTTTGTTTTAACTTTTCCCTCTGTTAATTTTTGTATCTTTGATTTTTTTATTTTTTTCTTATTACATTATTTTTGCTTGTATTTTCTAAATTAAATTTTTTTCTACTTTCTCATCCCTTTTCATTTTTGAACTTCTTTTAATTTTTTATCTTTGATTTTTTATATCTTTATATCTTATTATTTTTTGTTTGTATTTTGTAAACTTAATTTTTTTCTATTTTGCCATTTTTTTCATTTTTATTAGTTTTTGTATTTTTTTTAAAATTTTTTGACTCATTTTTTCTTTTCCTTACTTCTTTATTTTTTTATTTTTTTTTCTTTTTTTATTACTTATTTTATCTTTTTCCTTTTGCTTTAATACTTTCTCTTATTTTTTTTCCTTTTACTTTTTTTGTTAATTTTTGTTATTTTTTATAAAAATTTTATAATGTTATGGATATTTACTTTATATTTTAATCTTTTTTTCTTTTGGTTTGTCTCATTTTTGCTGTCATTTTTTATTTTTTTGGTATTTTCTATTCTATTTTTATAATTCTTCAGTAATTCTTTTTTTCTTTTTCTTTTAACTTATTTGTTCATTTGCTTTCTCTTTTTTGTTTTAATTTTTTTTTATATGTTTTGTATTTTAATTTTTTTATTTTTTCTTGCTTTTTCTTATATCTTTTTGTTCACATTTTTTTTTTATTTCTTCTTTGCAATTTTAAAATCTCAAGACTTCTCTTTTTGTGTACTTCCTTTTGCTTTTATTTATATTTTGTATTGACTTTTTATTTTATTTTTTATTGATTATTTGTCCTTTTTTTATATTATATTTTTTTTTGTTTCTCTTTGTATATTCTAAACTAAAAGTTTTTTCTATTTTATATTTCAAAGTTTTCTTCACTTCGTCTTTTTATATTTTTTTATTAGCTAATTTTTTTATTTTCTTCCTTTTTTATTTTTTGTTTTTGTTTATTTTTTTCTTTTATATTAATATTTTTATTAATTTATTTTTTTTATTTTTATTTATTTTTGAATCTTTTTTATTTTTTCATTTTCTTATTTTGTCTTTTTTTTTCCTATTTTTTGTTCTATTTTATAATTTTTCAAAAACTTTTTTCCATCAAAATTTTCTTTCTTTTTGCTTTTTTTTTTTTTCACATGCTTTCATTTTTATTTTATTTCATTGTTTTAATATTTTTTACTTTCTCGTTTTCTTTTTTATTTCAAATCTTTTGTCTTTTCATTTTTATTCTATTCTTGCTTTTCTTTTTATTTCTTATTTGCGTTTTTAAATTCTCGTACTTTTTTTTTCAATTTCTCCTTTGGTTTTCATTTTTATTTTGCAATAACTTCTCTTTTTTAATTTTTTGTCTTTGACCTTTTCTATTGTTTTCTTGTTATTTCTTATATGTTTTTCAATTTTTTGTATTTTTAAAACTATTTTTTTTTATTTTGTCATTCTTTTTCACTTTCTAAATTTTTATTCAATTTTTGTATTTTTGATTAATTATTTTTTATTTTCTTACTTTTTATATTTTTATTGTATTTTTGTTTATTTTTTATTTTTTTTGTTTTACTTTAATATTCTTTTCTTATTTTATTTTTATTTGGTTTATTTTTTATTTCTTTCTTTATTTAAATTTTCATAAATGTTTAGAATGTTTTGGATTTTTTATTTTTCATAAATCATCTTTTGTCTTTTCATTTTTATTATTTTCTTAATTTTTTCACAAATTTCTTTTTATTTCTTATTTTCATTTTCAAATTCTTATAGTTTTTTTGTTGCATTTTCTTCTTTGGTTTTCATTTTTATTTTGCATTAACTTTTCTCTTTTTTAATCTTTTGTCTTTGATTTTTTATATTGTTTTCTTATTATTTCTTATATGTTTTTCAATTTTTTGTATTTTTTAAAATATTTTTTTTCTATTTTGTCATTTCCTTTCATTTTTGAAATTTTTATTCAATTTTTGTCTTTTTTTATTTTTTGTTTTTGATTCATTATTTTTTATTTTCTTACTTTTTATATTTTTTATTGTATTTTTGTTTATTTACATTTTATATTTTTTTCTTATTTTTATTTTTTATTTCTTTCTTTATTTATATTTTCATAAATTTTTATAATGTTTTGGATTTTTTTATTTTTTTATCTTTTTATCTTTTCTTTTTTTATTTATCGTTGTTGGTTATTTTCTATTGTATTTTTATAATTTTCCATTAACTCCTTTTCCTTTTAAATTTTTCCCTTTTTTTTACTTATTTTTTCATGTGCTTTCATATTTTTTTTTTGTTTTCACTTTTTTCTTTGTTTTAAAATTTTCTATAAAACTTTTTTTCTTTTTGTTTTATTTCATATTTTTGCCTCTTCATTTTTTATTTTTTCTTGTTTTTCGAATTTTTTTCACAAAATTCTTTTATTTCTTGTTTCCATTTTTTTTTTTTGCACTTCCTTGTTTTGTTTTTATTTTTATTTTGTTTTAACTTTTCCCTCTGTTAATTTTTGTATCTTTGATTTTTTTTATTTTTTTCTTATTACATTATTTTTGCTTGTATTTTCTAAATTAAATTTTTTTCTACTTTGTCATCCCTTTTCATTTTTTAACTTCTTTTAATTTTTTATCTCTGATTTTTTATATCTTTATATCTTATTATTTGTTATATTTTTTATTATTTGTTTGTATTTTATAAACTAAATTTGTTTTCTATTTTGTCATTTTTTCTTCGTTTTTGAAATTTTTATTAGCTTTTGTATTTTTACAATTTTTTCTTTTGACTCGTTAATTTTTCATTTCCTCACTTTTTTATTTTTTCTATTTTGTGCTCTTTTTAATTTTTCTCTTTTTATCTTTTATTTTTCCTTTTATTTTTTATTTTTATTTTTGTTATTTTTTTTTTTATAAAAATTTTATAATGTTATGGACATTAAAACATTGTTGAATGAGACTTTGATTTCATTAGAAATTGAAGATGTTATGTGCATGTATACTAATTAGATATCTAATTAAATTCATCTTGTATTTTATCTTGAAATTTATTTTTATTTATCGTGTAATTTATCTGTATAATATTTATCTTTTATTTAATAAAATTTGGATTATTTTTATTTATTATTTTGGATTGTATAATATTTATCTTTTATTTGATACAATTTGTTAAGAGATAATAATTATCTTTGTTATTTTCTTTTGGAATTTTATTGGCTTATATATAATAACACCAGTTTGGAATTGTTATATCTATCACTATTTACTTCATGTATTTATATTTTTACATTTTTAACGATTTAAAAATTAAAAAATTTTAAATTTAAATCAATAAATTCAAATCAAAATATTTTGCATCTAAACTTTCAAATTCAAATTAAGTTTTAAAACATAAATTAAAGATTGAACTTTGTAGAATTTTTTTATTTCTTTATTTATTTCCTTTTTTAAAGCTTTTTGTTTTTTTTTTTACTTTTTATACATTTTCCTAATTATTCATTTATTATATTTTTGTTATATAGTGTATTTTTTTCTTTTTTTTTTTTTTTTACAAAAAACCTTCTTTCTTATCTTCATTATATTATTCTTTCACTACTTATTTTCTTTTTGCTTTTGATTTTTTTGTTGCTCTAATCTAATTGGTCATTTACATTATTTTCTATTATTTTTTTTTTTGTACTCTTTTTACTTTTTATCTTTATTTTTGGGTTTTTTTTGGCATTTCTTTTTAATTTGTGTTTTTTATCCACACTTCTTTCTTTTGTTTTTATTTTTTTATTAACTTTTTTCTTTTTTTAATCATTGATTTTTTATATCTTTATTTCTTATTATTTGTTATATTTTTTATTTTTCGTTTGTATTTTATAAACTAAAATTTTTTCTATTGTCTTTTTCTTTTCTTTTTTTCATTTTTATTAGTTTTTGTATTTTTTTAATTTTTTCTTTTAACTCATTTTTTAATTTTTCTCTTTTTTAGTACTTATTTTATCTTTTTCCTTTTGCTTTACTAATCTTTTATTTTATTTTTCCTTTTATTTTTTATTATTAATTTTTGTTATTTTTTATAAAAATTTTATAATGTTATGGATATTTACTTTTATTTTTTAATCTTTTCTTCTTTTGGTTTGTTTCATTTTTTTTGCTATTATCTATTCTATTTTTATAATTTTTCATTAATTCCTTTTTTTCTTTTAATTTATTTGTTCATTTGCTTTCATTCTTTTTGTTTTAATTATTTTTATATATTTTGTATTTTCATTTTTTATTGTTTTCTTGCTTTTTCTTATATCTTTTTGTTCACACTTTTTTTTATTTCTTCTTTACAATTTTAAAATCTTAGACTTTTGTTTTTTTTTGTGAACTTCCTTTTGATTTTATTTATATTTTGTATTGACTTTTATTTTATTTTTTGTCTTTGATTTTTTATGTCTTTTTTTCTACATTTGTTTTTTTTTTTTTGTTTTTCTTTGTATATTCTAAACGAAAATTTTTTTCTATTTTCTATTTGAAATTTTTATTCATTTTATCGTTTTATATTTTTTTATTCTCTAATTTTTTATTTTCTTACTTTTTTACTTTTTGTTTTTGTTTATTTTTAATTGTTATTTTTTTAGTATTTTATTTTTTTTTTTTTTCAATTTTTTTATTTTTGATTAATTATTTTTTATTATCTTACCTTTTATATTTTTATTGTATTTTCGTTTTTTTTATTTTTTTTGTTTTACTTTAATATTGTTTTCTTATTTTATTTTTATTTTGGTTTATTTTTTATTTCTTTCTTTATTTAAATTTTCATAAATTTTTAGAATGTTTTGGATTTTTTATTTTTCATAAATCTTTTGTCTTTTCATTTTTATTCTTTTCTTAATTTTTTTTTCACAAATTTCTTTTTATTTCTTATTTTCATTTTCAAATTCTTATAGTTTCTTTTGTTGCATTTTCTTCTTTGGTTTTCATTTTTATTTTGAATTAACTTTTCTCTCTTTTAATTTTTTGTCTTTGATTTTTTATATTGTTTTCTTATTATTTCTTATATGTTTTTCAATTTTTTGTATTTTTTAAAATATTTTTTTCTATTTTGTCATTTCCTTTCATTTTTGAAATTTTTATTCAATTTTTGCCTTTTTTTTTCTTACTTTTTATATTTTTTATTTTATTTTTTTCTTTAATATTTTTTTCTTATTTTTATTTTTAATTTCTTTCTTTATTTATATTTTCATAAATTTTTATAATGTTTTGGATTTTTTTATTTTTCTATCTTTTTTTCTTTTCTTTTTTTATTTATCATTGTTGGTTATTTTCTATTGTATTTTTATAATTTTTCATTAACTCCTTTTCCTTTTAAAATTTTCCTTTTTTTACTTATTTTTTCATGTGCTTTCATATTTTTTTTTTGTTTTCACTTTTTTCTTTGTTTTAAAATTTTCTATAAAACTTTTTTTCTTTTTGTTTTATTTCATATTTTTACCTCTTCATTTTTTATTTTTTCTTGTTTTTCTAATTTTTTTCACAAAATTCTTTTTATTTCTTGTTTCCATTTTTTTTTTACACTTTCTTATTTTGTTTTTATTTTTATTTTGTTTTAACTTTTCCCTCTGTTAATTTTTGTATCTTTGATTTTTTTATTTTTTTCTTATTACATTATTTTTGCTTGTATTTTCTAAATTAAATTTTTTTCTACTTTCTCATCCCTTTTCATTTTTGAACTTCTTTTAATTTTTTATCTTTGATTTTTTATATCTTTATATCTTTTATTTTTTGTTTGTATTTTGTAAACTTAATTTTTTTCTATTTTGCCATTTTTTTCATTTTTATTAGTTTTTGTATTTTTTTTAAAATTTTTTGACTCATTTTTTCTTTTCCTTACTTCTTTATTTTTTATTTTTTTTTTTTTTATTACTTATTTTATCTTTTTCCTTTTGCTTTAATACTTTCTCTTATTTTTTTTCCTTTTACTTTTTTTGTTAATTTTTGTTATTTTTTATAAAAATTTTATAATGTTATGGATATTTACTTTATATTTTAATCTTTTTTTCTTTTGGTTTGTCTCATTTTTGCTGTCATTTTTTATTTTTTTGGTATTTTCTATTCTATTTTTATAATTCTTCAGTAATTCTTTTTTTCTTTTTCTTTTAACTTATTTGTTCATTTGCTTTCTCTTTTTTGTTTTAATTTTTTTTATATGTTTTGTATTTTAATTTTTTTATTTTTTCTTGCTTTTTCTTATATCTTTTTGTTCACTTTTTTTTTTATTTCTTCTTTGCAATTTTAAAATCTCAAGACTTCTCTTTTTGTGTACTTCCTTTTGCTTTTATTTATATTTTGTATTGACTTTTTATTTTATTTTTTATCTTTGATTATTTGTCCTTTTTTATATTTGTTATATTTTTTTTTGTTTCTCTTTGTATATTCTAAACTAAAAGTTTTTTCTATTTTATATTTCAAATTTTTCTTCACTTCGTCTTTTTATATTTTTTTATTAGCTAATTTTTTTATTTTCTTCCTTTTTTATTTTTTGTTTTTGTTTATTTTTTCTTTTATATTAATATTTTTATTAATTTATTTTTCATTTATTTTTATTTTTATTTTTGAATCTTTTTTATTTTTTCATTTTCTTATTTTGTCTTTTTTTTCCTATTTTTTGTTCTATTTTATAATTTTTCAAAAACTTTTTTCCATCAAAATTTTCTTTCTTTTTGCTTTTTTTTTTTTCACATGCTTTCATTTTTATTTTATTTCATTGTTTTAATATTTTTTACTTTCTCGTTTTCTTTTTTATTTCAAATCTTTTGTCTTTTCATTTTTATTCTATTCTTGCTTTTCTTTTTATTTCTTATTTGCGTTTTTAAATTCTCGTACTTTTTTTTTCAATTTCTCCTTTGGTTTTCATTTTTATTTTGCAATAACTTCTCTTTTTTAATTTTTTGTCTTTGACCTTTTCTATTGTTTTCTTGTTATTTCTTATATGTTTTTCAATTTTTTGTATTTTTAAAACTATTTTTTTTTATTTTGTCATTCTTTTTCACTTTCTAAATTTTTATTCAATTTTTGTATTTTTGATTAATTATTTTTTATTTTCTTACTTTTTATATTTTTATTGTATTTTTGTTTATTTTTTATTTTTTTTGTTTTACTTTAATATTCTTTTCTTATTTTATTTTTATTTGGTTTATTTTTTATTTCTTTCTTTATTTAAATTTTCATAAATGTTTAGAATGTTTTGGATTTTTTATTTTTCATAAATCATCTTTTGTCTTTTCATTTTTATTATTTTCTTAATTTTTTCACAAATTTCTTTTTATTTCTTATTTTCATTTTCAAATTCTTATAGTTTTTTTGTTGCATTTTCTTCTTTGGTTTTCATTTTTATTTTGCATTAACTTTTCTCTTTTTTAATCTTTTGTCTTTGATTTTTTATATTGTTTTCTTATTATTTCTTATATGTTTTTCAATTTTTTGTATTTTTTAAAATATTTTTTTTCTATTTTGTCATTTCCTTTCATTTTTGAAATTTTTATTCAATTTTTGTCTTTTTTTATTTTTGTTTTTGATTCATTATTTTTTATTTTCTTACTTTTTATATTTTTTATTGTATTTTTGTTTATTTACATTTTATATTTTTTTCTTATTTTTATTTTTTATTTCTTTCTTTATTTATATTTCATAAATTTTTATAATGTTTTGGATTTTTTTATTTTTTTATCTTTTTATCTTTTCTTTTTTTTTATTTATCGTTGTTGGTTATTTTCTATTGTATTTTTTATAATTTTTTATTAACTTTTTTTCCTTTTAAATTTTTCCCTTTTTTTTACTTATTTTTTCATGTGCTTTCATATTTTTTTTTTGTTTTCACTTTTTTCTTTGTTTTAAAATTTTCTATAAAACTTTTTTTCTTTTTGTTTTATTTCATATTTTTGCCTCTTCATTTTTTATTTTTTCTTGTTTTTCGAATTTTTTTCACAAAATTCTTTTATTTCTTGTTTCCATTTTTTTTCTTTTGCACTTCCTTGTTTTGTTTTTATTTTTATTTTGTTTTAACTTTTCCCTCTGTTAATTTTTGTATCTTTGATTTTTTTTTTTTTTCTTATTACATTATTTTTGCTTGTATTTTCTAAATTAAATTTTTTTCTACTTTGTCATCCCTTTTCATTTTTTAACTTCTTTTAATTTTTTATATCTTTATATCTTATTATTTGTTATATTTTTTATTATTTGTTTGTATTTTATAAACTAAATTTGTTTTCTATTTTGTCATTTTTTCTTCGTTTTTGAAATTTTTATTAGCTTTTGTATTTTTACAATTTTTTCTTTTGACTCGTTAATTTTTCATTTCCTCACTTTTTTATTTTTTCTATTTTGTGCTCTTTTTAATCTTTTTTCCTTTTATTTTTTATTTTTAATTTTTGTTATTTTGTTTTTTTATAAAAATTTTATAATGTTATGGACATTAAAACATTGTTGAATGAGACTTTGATTTCATTAGAAATTGAAGATGTTATGTGCATGTATACTAATTAGATATCTAATTAAATTCATCTTGTATTTTATCTTGAAATTTATTTTTATTTATCGTGTAATTTATCTTTTATTTAATAAAATTTGGATTATTTTTATTTATTATTTTGGATTGTATAATATTTATCTTTTATTTGATACAATTTGTTAAGAGATAATAATTATCTTTGTTATTTTCTTTTGGAATTTTATTGGCTTATATATAATAACACCAGTTTGGAATTGTTATATCTATCACTATTTACTTCATGTATTTATATTTTTACATTTTTAACGATTTAAAAATTAAAAATTTTAAATTTAAATCAATAAATTCAAATCAAAATATTTTGCATCTAAACTTTCAAATTCAAATTAAGTTTTAAAACATAAATTAAAGATTGAACTTTGTAGAATTTTTTTATTTCCTTTTTTAAAGCTTTTTGTTTTTTTTTTTACTTTTTATACATTTTCCTAATTATTCATTTATTATATTTTTGTTATATAGTGTATTTTTTTCTTTTTTTTTTTTTTTTTACAAAAAACCTTCTTTCTTATCTTCATTATATTATTCTTTCACTACTTATTTTCTTTTTTACTTTTGATTTTTTTGTTGCTCTAATCTAATTGGTCATTTACATTATTTTCTATTATTTTTTTCTTTTTGTACTCTTTTTACTTTTTATCTTTATTTTTTTCATTTTTTTCTTAAGGTTTTTCTTCTTTTTATTTTTGGGTTTTTTTTGGCATTTCTTTTTAATTTGTGTTTTTTATCCACACTTCTTTCTTTTGTTTTTATTTTTTATTAACTTTTTTCTTTTTTTAATCATTGATTTTTTATATCTTTATTTCTTATTATTTGTTATATTTTTTATTTTTCGTTTGTATTTTATAAACTAAAATTTTTTCTATTGTCTTTTTCTTTTCTTTTTTCATTTTTATTAGTTTTTGTATTTTTTTAATTTTTTCTTTTAACTCATTTTTTAATTTTCTTACTTTTTTTAATTGCGTTTTTGTTTATTTTTAATTTTTCTCTTTTTTAGTACTTATTTTATCTTTTTCCTTTTGCTTTACTAATCTTTTATTTTATTTTTCCTTTTATTTTTTATTGTTAATTTTTGTTATTTTTTATAAAAATTTTATAATGTTATGGATATTTACTTTTATTTTTTAATCTTTTCTTCTTTTGGTTTGTTTCATTTTTTTTGCTATTATCTATTCTATTTTTATAATTTTTCATTAATTCCTTTTTTTCTTTTAATTTATTTGTTCATTTGCTTTCATTCTTTTTGTTTTAATTATTTTTATATATTTTGTATTTTGTATTTTCATTTTTTATTGTTTTCTTGCTTTTTCTTATATCTTTTTGTTCACACTTTTTTTTATTTCTTCTTTACAATTTTAAAATCTTAGACTTTTGTTTTTTTTGTGAACTTCCTTTTGATTTTATTTATATTTTGTATTGACTTTTATTTTATTTTTTGTCTTTGATTTTTTATGTCTTTTTTTCTACATTTGTTTTTTTTTTTTTTTTCTTTGTATATTCTAAACGAAAATTTTTTTCTATTTTATATTTGAAATTTTTATTCATTTTATCGTTTTATATTTTTTTATTCTCTAATTTTTTATTTTCTTACTTTTTTACTTTTTGTTTTTGTTTATTTTTAATTGTTATTTTTTTAGTATTTTATTTTATTTTTTCATTTTATTATTTTTTTAATTTTTGTATTTTTTTATCTTACCTTTTATATTTTTATTGTATTTTGTTTTTTTTTTTTTTTTGTTTTACTTTAATATTGTTTTCTTATTTTATTTTTATTTTGGTTTATTTTTTATTTCTTTCTTTATTTAAATTTTCATAAATTTTTAGAATGTTTTGGATTTTTTATTTTTCATAAATCTTTTGTCTTTTCATTTTTATTCTTTTCTTAATTTTTTTCACAAATTTCTTTTTATTTCTTATTTTCATTTTCAAATTCTTATAGTTTCTTTTGTTGCATTTTCTTCTTTGGTTTTCATTTTTATTTTGAATTAACTTTTCTCTCTTTTAATTTTTTGTCTTTGATTTTTTATATTGTTTTCTTATTATTTCTTATATGTTTTTCAATTTTTTGTATTTTTTAAAATATTTTTTTCTATTTTGTCATTTCCTTTCATTTTTGAAATTTTTATTCAATTTTTGTCTTTTTTTTTCTTATTTTTTATTCTTACTTTTATATTTTTTATTGTATTTTTGTTTATTTTATATTTTTTTTTTTTGCTTTAATATTTTTTTCTTATTTTTATTTTTTATTTCTTTCTTTATTTAAATTTTTATAATGTTTTGGATTTTTTTATTTTTCTATCTTTTTTTCTTTTCTTTTTTTATTTATCATTGTTGGTTATTTTCTATTGTATTTTTATAATTTTTCATTAACTCCTTTTCCTTTTAAAATTTTCCTTTTTTTACTTATTTTTTCATGTGCTTTCATATTTTTTTTTTGTTTTCACTTTTTTCTTTGTTTTAAAATTTTCTATAAAACTTTTTTTCTTTTTGTTTTATTTCATATTTTTGCCTCTTCATTTTTTATTTTTTCTTGTTTTTCTAATTTTTTTCACAAAATTCTTTTTATTTCTTGTTTCCATTTTTTTTTTACACTTCCTTATTTTGTTTTTATTTTTATTTTGTTTTAACTTTTCCCTCTGTTAATTTTTGTATCTTTGATTTTTTTTATTTTTTTCTTATTACATTATTTTTGCTTGTATTTTCTAAATTAATTTTTTTTCTACTTTCTCATCCCTTTTCATTTTTGAACTTCTTTTAATTTTTTATCTTTGATTTTTTATATCTTTATATCTTATTATTTTTTGTTTGTATTTTGTAAACTTAATTTTTTTCTATTTTGCCATTTTTTTCATTTTTATTAGTTTTTGTATTTTTTTTAAAATTTTTTGACTCATTTTTTCTTTTCCTTACTTCTTTATTTTTTTATTACTTATTTTATCTTTTTCCTTTTGCTTTAATACTTTCTCTTATTTTTTTTCCTTTTACTTTTTTTGTTAATTTTTTTATAAAAAATTTTATAATGTTATGGATATTTACTTTATATTTTAATCTTTTTTTCTTTTGGTTTGTCTCATTTTTGCTGTCATTTTTTATTTTTTTGGTATTTTCTATTCTATTTTTATAATTCTTCAGTAATTCTTTTTTTCTTTTTCTTTTAACTTATTTGTTCATTTGCTTTCTCTTTTTTGTTTTAATTTTTTTATTTTTTTATTTTTTCTTGCTTTTTCTTATATCTTTTTGTTCACATTTTTTTTTTATTTCTTCTTTGCAATTTTAAAATCTCAAGACTTCTCTTTTTGTGTACTTCCTTTTGCTTTTATTTATATTTTGTATTGACTTTTTATTTTATTTTTTATCTTTGATTATTTGTCCTTTTTTATATTTGTTATATTTTTTTTTGTTTCTCTTTGTATATTCTAAACTAAAAGTTTTTTCTATTTTATATTTCAAATTTTTCTTCACTTCGTCTTTTTATATTTTTTTATTAGCTAATTTTTTATTTTCTTCCTTTTTTATTTTTTTTGTTTATTTTTTTCTTTTATATTAATATTTTTTCTTAATTTATTTTTTCATTTATTTTTATTTTTATTTTTTGAATCTTTTTTATTTTTTCATTTTCTTATTTTGTCTTTTTTTTTCCTATTTTTTGTTCTATTTTATAATTTTTCAAAAACTTTTTTCCATCAAAATTTTCTTTCTTTTTGCTTTTTTTTTTTTTCACATGCTTTCATTTTTATTTTATTTCATTGTTTTAATATTTTTTACTTTCTTGTTTTCTTTTTTATTTCAAATCTTTTGTCTTTTCATTTTTATTCTATTCTTGCTTTTCTTTTTATTTCTTATTTGCGTTTTTAAATTCTCGTACTTTTTTTTTCAATTTCTCCTTTGGTTTTCATTTTTATTTTGCAATAACTTCTCTTTTTTAATTTTTTGTCTTTGACTTTTTATATTGTTTTCTTGTTATTTCTTATATGTTTTTCAATTTTTTGTATTTTTAAAACTATTTTTTTTTATTTTGTCATTCTTTTTCACTTTCTAAATTTTTATTCAATTTTTGTATTTTTGATTAATTATTTTTTATTTTCTTACTTTTTATATTTTTATTGTATTTTTGTTTATTTTTTATTTTTTTTGTTTTACTTTAATATTCTTTTCTTATTTTATTTTTATTTGGTTTATTTTTTATTTCTTTCTTTATTTAAATTTTCATAAATGTTTAGAATGTTTTGGATTTTTTATTTTTCATAAATCTTTTGTCTTTTCATTTTTATTATTTTCTTAATTTTTTCACAAATTTCTTTTTATTTCTTATTTTCATTTTCAAATTCTTATAGTTTTTTTGTTGCATTTTCTTCTTTGGTTTTCATTTTTATTTTGCATTAACTTTTCTCTTTTTTAATCTTTTGTCTTTGATTTTTTATATTGTTTTCTTATTATTTCTTATATGTTTTTCGATTTTTTGTATTTTTTAAAATATTTTTTTTCTATTTTGTCATTTCCTTTCATTTTTGAAATTTTTATTCAATTTTTGTCTTTTTTTATTTTTTGTTTTTGATTCATTATTTTTTATTTTCTTACTTTTTATATTTTTTTTCTTATTTTTATTTTTTATTTCTTTCTTTATTTATATTTTCATAAATTTTTATAATGTTTTTGATTTTTTTATCTTTTTATCTTTTCTTTTTTTATTTATCGTTGTTGGTTATTTTCTATTGTATTTTTATAATTTTCCATTAACTCCTTTTCCTTTTAAATTTTTCCCTTTTTTTTACTTGTTTTTTCATGTGCTTTCATATTTTTTTTTTGTTTTCACTTTTTTCTTTGTTTTAAAATTTTCTATAAAACTTTTTTTCTTTTTGTTTTATTTCATATTTTTGCCTCTTCATTTTTTATTTTTTCTTGTTTTTCGAATTTTTTTCACAAAATTCTTTTATTTCTTGTTTCCATTTTTTTTTTTTGCACTTCCTTGTTTTGTTTTTATTTTTATTTTGTTTTAACTTTTCCCTCTGTTAATTTTTGTATCTTTGATTTTTTTTATTTTTTTCTTATTACATTATTTTTGCTTGTATTTTCTAAATTAAATTTTTTTCTACTTTGTCATCCCTTTTCATTTTTTAACTTCTTTTTTTTATTTTTTTATATCTTTATATCTTATTATTTGTTATATTTTTTATTTTTTGTTTGTATTTTATAAACTAAATTTGTTTTCTATTTTGTCATTTTTTCTTCATTTTTGAAATTTTTATTAGCTTTTGTATTTTTACAATTTTTTCTTTTGACTCGTTAATTTTTCATTTCCTCACTTTTTTATTTTTTCTATTTTGTGCTCTTTTTAATTTTTTTTTCTTTTTTTTAATGCTTTTTTTATCTTTTTTCCTTTTATTTTTTATTTTTAATTTTTGTTATTTTGTTTTTTTATAAAAATTTTATAATGTTATGGACATTAAAACATTGTTGAATGAGACTTTGATTTCATTAGAAATTGAAGATGTTATGTGCATGTATACTAATTAGATATCTAATTAAATTCATCTTGTATTTTATCTTGAAATTTATTTTTATTTATCGTGTAATTTATCTAATTAACAAAATTATATTGTATAATATTTATCTTTTATTTAATAAAATTTGGATTATTTTATTTATTATTTTGGATTGTATAATATTTATCTTTTATTTGATACAATTTGTTAAGAGATAATAATTATCTTTGTTATTTTCTTTTGGAATTTTATTGGCTTATATATAATAACACTAGTTTGGAATTGTTATATCTATATCTTCATGTATTTATATTTTTACATTTTTAACGATTTAAAAATTAAAAATTTTAAATTTAAATCAATAAATTCAAATCAAAATATTTTGCATCTAAACTTTCAAATTCAAATTAAGTTTTAAAACATAAATTAAAGATTGAACTTTGTAGAATTTTTTTATTTCCTTTTTTAAAGCTTTTTGTTTTTTTTTTTACTTTTTATACATTTTCCTAATTATTCATTTATTATATTTTTGTTATGTAGTATATTTTTCTTTTTTTTTTTTTTTTTTACAAAAAACCTTCTTTCTTATCTTCATTATATTATTCTTTCACTACTTATTTTCTTTTTTACTTTGATTTTTTTGTTGCTCTAATCTAATTGGTCATTTACATTATTTTCTATTATTTTTTTTCTTTTTGTACTCTTTTTACTTTTTATCTTTATTTTTTTCATTTTTTTTCTTAAGGTTTTTCTTCTTTTTATTTTTGGGTTTTTTTTGGCATTTCTTTTTAATTTGTGTTTTTTATCCACACTTCTTTCTTTTGTTTTTATTTTTTATTAACTTTTTTCTTTTTTTAATCATTGATTTTTATCTTTATTTCTTATTATTTGTTATATTTTTTATTTTTCGTTTGTATTTTATAAACTAAAATTTTTTCTATTGTCTTTTTCTTTTCTTTTTTTCATTTTTATTAGTTTTTGTATTTTTTAATTTTTTCTTTTAACTCTTTTTAATTTTCTTACTTTTTTTAATTGCGTTTTTGTTTATTTTTAATTTTTCTCTTTTTTAGTACTTATTTTATCTTTTTCCTTTTGCTTTACTAATCTTTTATTTTATTTTTCCTTTTATTTTTTATTGTTAATTTTTGTTATTTTTTATAAAAATTTTATAATGTTATGGATATTTACTTTTATTTTTTAATCTTTTCTTCTTTTGGTTTGTTTCATTTTTTTTGCTATTATCTATTCTATTTTTATAATTTTTCATTAATTCCTTTTTTTCTTTTAATTTATTTGTTCATTTGCTTTCATTCTTTTTGTTTTAATTATTTTTATATATTTTGTATTTTGTATTTTCATTTTTTATTGTTTTCTTGCTTTTTCTTATATCTTTTTGTTCACACTTTTTTTTTATTTTTTCTTTACTTTTTTTTTTTTTTTTGTGAACTTCTTTTGATTTTATTTATATTTTGTATTGACTTTTATTTTATTTTTTCTTTGATTTTTTATGTCTTTTTTTCATTTGTTTTTTTTTTTTGTTTTTTTTGTATATTCTAAACGAAAATTTTTTTCTATTTTATATTTGAAATTTTTATTCATTTTATCGTTTTATATTTTTTTATTCTCTAATTTTTTATTTTCTTACTTTTTTACTTTTTGTTTTTGTTTATTTTTAATTGTTATTTTTTTAGTATTTTATTTTATTTTTTCATTTATATTAAAATTTTTTTTCAATTTTTGTATTTTTTATTATCTTACCTTTTATATTTTTTATTGTATTTTTGTTTCTTTTATTTTTTTTTGTTTTACTTTAATATTGTTTTCTTATTTTATTTTTATTTTGGTTTATTTTTTATTTCTTTCTTTATTTAAATTTTCATAAATTTTTAG
Source organism: Durio zibethinus (assembly GCF_002303985.1). Next base: position 12,087 of record NW_019167966.1, on the reverse strand, counting down.
AATGTTTTGGATTTTTTATTTTTCATAAATCTTTTGTCTTTTCATTTTTATTCTTTTCTTAATTTTTTCACAAATTTCTTTTTATTTCTTATTTTCATTTTCAAATTCTTATAGTTTCTTTTGTTGCATTTTCTTCTTTGGTTTTCATTTTTATTTTGAATTAACTTTTCTCTCTTTTAATTTTTTGTCTTTGATTTTTTATATTGTTTTCTTATTATTTCTTATATGTTTTTCAATTTTTTGTATTTTTTAAAATATTTTTTTCTATTTTGTCATTTCCTTTCATTTTTGAAATTTTTATTCAATTTTTGTCTTTTTTTTCATTATTTTTTATTTTCTTACTTTTTATATTTTTTTATTGTATTTTTGTTTATTTTATATTTTTTTGTTTTGCTTTAATATTTTTTTTCTTATTTTTATTTTTTATTTCTTTCTTTATTTTATTTTATAATTTTTATTTTTTTTTTTTATTTTTCTATCTTTTTTTCTTTTCTTTTTTTATTTATCATTGTCGGTTATTTTCTATTGTATTTTTATAATTTTTCATTAACTCCTTTTCCTTTTAAAATTTTCCTTTTTTTACTTATTTTTTCATGTGCTTTCATATTTTTTTTTGTTTTCACTTTTTTCTTTGTTTTAAAATTTTCTATAAAACTTTTTTTCTTTTTGTTTTATTTCATATTTTTGCCTCTTCATTTTTTATTTTTTCTTGTTTTTCTAATTTTTTTCACAAAATTCTTTTTATTTCTTGTTTCCATTTTTTTTTTTTACACTTCCTTATTTTGTTTTTATTTTTATTTTGTTTTAACTTTTCCCTCTGTTAATTTTTGTATCTTTGATTTTTTTTATTTTTTTCTTATTACATTATTTTTGCTTGTATTTTCTAAATTAATTTTTTTTCTACTTTCTCATCCCTTTTCATTTTTGAACTTCTTTTAATTTTTTATCTTTGATTTTTTATATCTTTATATCTTATTATTTTTTGTTTGTATTTTGTAAACTTAATTTTTTTTTCTATTTTGCCATTTTTTTTCATTTTTATTAGTTTTTGTATTTTTTTAAAATTTTTTGACTCATTTTTTCTTTTCCTTACTTTTTTATTTTTTTATTACTTTTTTTATCTTTTTCCTTTTGCTTTAATACTTTCTCTTATTTTTTTTCCTTTTACTTTTTTTGTTAATTTTTGTTATTTTTTATAAAATTTTATAATGTTATGGATATTTACTTTATATTTTAATCTTTTTTTCTTTTGGTTTGTCTCATTTTTGCTGTCATTTTTTATTTTTTTGGTATTTTCTATTCTATTTTTATAATTCTTCAGTAATTCTTTTTTTCTTTTTCTTTTAACTTATTTGTTCATTTGCTTTCTCTTTTTTGTTTTAAATTTTTTTATTTTTTCTTGCTTTTTCTTATATCTTTTTGTTCACATTTTTTTTATTTCTTCTTCTTTACAATTTAAAATCTCAAGACTTCTCTTTTTGTGTACTTCCTTTTGCTTTTATTTATATTTTGTATTGACTTTTTATTTTATTTTTTATCTTTGATTATTTGTCCTTTTATATATTGTTATATTTCTTTGTATATTCTAAACTAAAAGTTTTTCTATTTTATATTTCAAATTTTTCTTCATTTTCTCTTTTTATATTTTTTTATTAGCTAATTTTTTATTTTCTCCCTTTTTATTTTTGTTTTTGTTTATTTTTTTTCTTTTTACTCTTCTATTTTATTTTTCTTTTATATTAATATTTTTTCTTAATTTATATTTTCATTTTCTTATTTTGTCTTTTTTTGCTATTTTGTGTTCTATTTTATAATTTTTCAAAAACTTTTTTCCATCAAAATTTTCTTTCTTTTTGCTTTTTTTTTTTTTTTCTCACATGCTTTCATTTTTATTTGTTTCCATTATTTCATTGTTTTAATATTTTTTACTTTCTTGTTTTCTTTTTTATTTCAAATCTTTGTCTTTTCATTTTTATTCTATTCTTGCTTTTCTTTTCTTTTTCCCAAATTTCTTTTATTTCTTATTTGCGTTTTAAAATTCTCATACTATTTTTCCAATTTCTCCTTTGGTTTTTCAATTTTTTTTTTGCAATAACTTCTCTTTTCTAATTTTTTGTCTTTGACTTTTTATATTGTTTTCTTGTTATTTCTTATATGTTTTTCAATTTTTTTGTTTTTTTAAAACTAATTTTTTTATTTAGTCATTCTTTTTCACTTTCTAAATTTTTATTCAATTTTTGTATTTTTTAATTTTTGATTAATTATTTTTTATTTTCTTACTTTTTATATTTTTACTGTATTTTGTTTATTTTTTCTTTTTTTTGTACTTTGTTTATCTTTTTTGTTTTACTTAATATTCTTTTATTATTTTATTTTTATTTTGGTTTATTTTTTATTTCTTTCTTTATTTAAATTTTCATAAATTTTTAGAATGTTTTGGATTTTTTATTTTTCATAAATCTTTTGTATTTTCATTTTTATTCTTTTCTTAATTTTTTCACAAATTTCTTTCTATTTCTTATTTTCATTTTCAAATTCTTATAGTTTTTTTTGTTGCATTTTCTTCTTTGGTTTTCATTTTTATTTTGCATTAACTTTTCTCTTTTTAATTTTTGTCTTTGATTTTTATATTGTTTTCTTATTATTTCTTATATGTTTTTCAATTTTTTGTAATTTTAAAATATTTTTTTCTATTTTGTCATTTCCTTTCATTTTTGAAATTTTTATTCAATTTTTGTCTTTTTATATTTTTTTATTGTATTTTTGTTTGCTTTAATTTTTTTTCTTTCTTTATTTATATTTTCATAAATTTTTATAATGTTTTGGATTTTTTTATTTTCTATCTTTTTTCTTTTCTTTTTTATTTATCGTTGTTGGTTATTTTCTATTGTATTTTTATAATTTTTCATTAACTCTTTTTCCTTTTTTTTAATTCTTTTTTCCATGTGCTTTCATATTTTTTTTTGTTTTCACTTTTTTCTTTGTTTTAAAATTTTCTACAAAACTTTTTTCTTTTTGTTTTATTTCATATTTTTGCCTCTTCATTTTTTATTTTGTCTTGTTTTTCTAATTTTTTTCACAAAATTCTTTTTATTTCTAGTTCCATATTTTTTTTTACACTTCCTTGTTTTGTTTTTATTTTTATTTTGTTTTAACTTTTCCCTCTGTTAATTTTTGTATCTTCGATTTTTTTTTATTACATTATTTTTGCTTGTATTTTCTACATTAAATTTTTTTCTACTTTGTCATCCCTTTTCATTTTTGAACTTCTTTTAATTTTTTATCTTTGATTTTTTATATCTTTATATCTTATTATTTGTTATATTTTTTATTTTTTGTTTCTATTTTATAAACTAATTTTTTTTCTATTTTGTCATTTTTTTCTTCATTTTTGAAATTTTTTTAGTTTTTGTATTTTTACGATTTTTTTCTTTTGACTCGTTAATTTTTCATTTCCTTACTTTTTTATTTTTTCTATTTTGTGCTTTTTTTAATGCTTATTTTATCTTTTTCCTTTTATTTTTTTTTTGTTTTTTTTATAAAAATTTTATAATGTTATGGACATTAAAACATTGTTGAATGAGACTTTGATTTCATTAGAAACTGAAGGTGTTATGTGCATGTATACTAATTAGATATCTAATTAAAATCATCTTGTATTTTATCTTGAAATTTATTTTTATTTATCGTGTAATTTATCTAATTAACAAAATTATATTGTATAATATTTATCTTTATTTAATAAAATTTGGATTATTTTATTTATTATTTTTATTTTATAATATTTATCTTTTATTTGATACAATTTGTTAAGAGATAGTAATTATCTTCGTTATTTTCTTTTGGAATTTTATTGGCTTATATATAATAACACTAGTTTGGAATTGTTATATCTATCACTATTTACTTCATGTATTTATATTTTTACATTTTTAACGATTTAAAAATTAAAAATTTTAAATTTAAATCAATAAATTCAAATCAAAATATTTTGCATCTAAACTTTCAAATTCAAATTAAGTTTTAAAACATAAATTAAAGATTGAACTTTGTAGAATTTTTTTTCTTTATTTATTTCCTTTTTAAAGCTTTTTGTTTTTTTTTTTTACTTTTACACATTTTCCTAATTTTCATTTATTATATTTTTTTTGCATAGTATATTTTCTTTTTTCTTTTTTTTTTACAAAATACCTTCTTTCTTGTCTTCATTATATTATTCTTTCACTACGTATTTTCTTTTTACTTTGATTTTTTTGTTGCTCTAAACTAATTGGTCATTTACATTATTTTCTATTATTTTTGTACTCTTTTTACTTTTTATCTTTATTTTTTTCATTTTTTTTCTTTTTATTTTTTGGTTTTTTTTTGGCATTTCTTTTTAATTTGTGTTTTTTATCCACACTTCTTTCTTTTGTTTTTATTTTTTATTAACTTTTTTCTTTTTTTAATTTTTATCATTGATTTTTTATATCTTAAGATTTTAAAATTGTAAAGAAGAAATAAAAAAAGGTGTGAACAAAAGAGATATAAGAAAAAGCAAGAAACAATAAAAAATGAAAATACAAATACAAATATATAAAAATAATTAAACAAAAGAATGAAAGCAAATGAACAAATAAATTAAAGAAAAAAAGGAATTAATGAAAATTATAATAAAAATAGAATAGATAATAGCAAAAAAAATGAAACAACCAAAAGAAAAGCAGATTAAAAAATAAAAGTAAATATCCATAACATTATAAAATTTTTATAAAAAATAACAAAAATTAACAATAAAAAATAAAAGGAAAAATAAAATAAAAGATTAGTAAAGCAAAAGGAAAAAAGTAAAATAAGTACTAAAAAAGAGAAAAATTTAAAAAATAAACAAAAATTGCAATTAAAAAAAAGTAAGAAAATTAAAAAATGAGTTAAAAGAAAAATTAAAAAATGCAAAACTAACTAAAATGAAAAAAACGAAAGAAAAGACAATTTCCTATTATATTGAATTTTTTCATTTATCGTTTATTTCTTCTTTGATTTTTATATCTTATATCTTATTATTGTTATAGTTTTTACTTTTTGTTTGTATTTTATAAACTAATTTTTTTTTTCTATTTTGTCATTTTTTCTTCATTTTTGAAATTTTTATTAGTTTTTGTATTTTTACGATTTTTTCTTTTGACTCGTTAATTTTTCATTTCCTTACTTTTTTATTTTTTCTATTTTGTGCTTTTTTTAATGCTTATTTTATCTTTTTCCTTTTATTTTTTTTTGTTTTTTTATAAAAATTTTATAATGCTATGGACATTAAAACATTGTTGAATGAGACTTTGATTTCATTAGAAACTGAAGGTGTTACGTGCATGTATACTAATTAGATATCTAATTAAAATCATCTTGTATTTTATCTTGAAATTTATTTTTATTTATCGTGTAATTTATCTAATTAACAAAATTATATTGTATAATATTTATCTTTTATTTAATAAAATTTGGATTATTTTATTTATTATTTTTTATTTTATAATATTTATCTTTTATTTGATACAATTTGTTAAGAGATAGTAATTATCTTCGTTATTTTCTTTTGGAATTTTATTGGCTTATATATAATAACACTAGTTTGGAATTGTTATATCTATCACTATTTACTTCATGTATTTATATTTTTACATTTTTAACGATTTAAAAATTAAAAATTTTAAATTTAAATCAATAAATTCAAATCAAAATATTTTGCATCTAAACTTTCAAATTCAAATTAAGTTTTAAAACATAAATTAAAGATTGAACTTTGTAGAATTTTTTTATTTCTTTATTTATTTCCTTTTTTAAAGCTTTTTGTTTTTGTTTTTTTTTTACTTTTTACACATTTTCCTAATTTTTCATTTATTATATTTTTTTTGCATAGTATATTTTTCTTTTTTCTTTTTTTTTTACAAAATACCTTCTTTCTTGTCTTCATTATATTATTCTTTCACTACGTATTTTCTTTTTTACTTTGATTTTTTGTTGCTCTAAACTAATTGGTCATTTACATTATTTTCTATTATTTTTTGTACTCTTTTTACTTTTTATCTTTATTTTTTCATTTTTTTCTTAAGTTTTTCTTCTTTTATTTTTGGGTTTTTTTTGGCATTTCTTTTTAATTTGTGTTTTTTATCCACACTTCTTTCTTTTGTTTTTATTTTTTATTAACTTTTTTCTTTTTTTAATTTTTTATCATTGATTTTTTATATCTTTATTTCTTATTGTTTGTTATATTTTTTATTTTTTTTTGTATTTTATAAACTAAAATTTTTTCTATTGTCTTTTTCTTTTCTTTTTTCATTTTCATTAGTTTTTGTATTTTTTATTTTTTCTTTTGACTCATTTTTTCATTTTCTTACTTTTTTTTAATTGTGTTTTTGTTTATTTTTAATTTTTCTCTTTTTTAGTACTTATTTTATCTTTTCCTTTTGCTTTAATACTCTCTTATTTTATTTTTCCTTTTATTTTTTATTGTTAATTTTTGTTATTTTTTATAAAAATTATATAATGTTATGGATATTTACTTTATTTTTTAATCTTTTCTTCTTTTGGTTTGTCTCATTTTTTTGCTATTATCTATTCTATTTTAATAATTTTTCATTAATTCTTTTTTTCTTTTAATTTATTTGTTCTTTTGCTTTCATTTTTTTTTTGTTTAATTATTTTTATGTATTTTGTATTTTCATTTTTTATTGTTTTCTTGCTTTTTCTTATTTCTTTTTGTTCGCACTTTTTTTTATTTCTTCTTTACAATTTTAAAATCTTAGACTTTTGTTTTTTTTTCTGAACTTCCTTTTGATTTTATTTATATTTTGTATTGACTTTTCTTTTATTTTTTGTCTTTGATTTTTTATATCTTTTTTTCTACATTTGTTATATTTTTTTGTTTTTCTTTGTATATTCTAAACGAAATTTTTTCCTATTTTATATTTGAAATTTTTATTCATTTTATCGTTTTATATTTTTTTTATTCTCTAATTTTTTATTTCTTCTTTACAATTTCAAAATCTCAAGACTTCTCTTTTTGTGTACTTCCCTTTTGCTTTTATTTATATTTTGTATTGACTTTTTATTTTATTTTTTATCTTTGATTATTTGTCCTTTTATTATATTTGTTATATTTTCTTTGTATATTCTAAACTAAAAGTTTTTTCTATTTTATATTTCAAATTTTTCTTCATTTTCTCTTTTTATATTTTTTTATTAGCTAATTTTTTATTTTCTCCCTTTTTATTTTTTGTTTTTGTTTATTTTTTTTCTTTTTTTACTCTTCTATTTTATTTTTTCTTTTATATTAATATTTTTTCTTAATTTATATTTTCATTTTCTTATTTTGTCTTTTTTTGCTATTTTGTGTTCTATTTTATAATTTTTCAAAAACTTTTTTCCATCAAAATTTTCTTTCTTTTTGCTTTTTTTTTTTTTTCACATGCTTTCATTTTTATTTGTTTCCATTATTTCATTGTTTTAATATTTTTTACTTTCTTGTTTTCTTTTTTATTTCAAATCTTTTGTCTTTTCATTTTTATTCTATTCTTGCTTTTCTTTTCTTTTTTCCCAAATTTCTTTTTATTTCTTATTTGCGTTTTAAAATTCTCATACTATTTTTTCCAATTTCTCCTTTGGTTTTCAATTTTTTTTTTGCAATAACTTCTCTTTTCTAATTTTTTGTCTTTGACTTTTTATATTGTTTTCTTGTTATTTCTTATATGTTTTTCAATTTTTTGTTTTTTTAAAACTAATTTTTTTATTTTGTCATTCTTTTTCACTTTCTAAATTTTTATTCAATTTTTGTATTTTTGTATTTTTGATTAATTATTTTTTATTTTCTTACTTTTTATATTTTTACTGTATTTTTGTTTATTTTTTTCTTTTTTTTGTACTTTGTTTATCTTTTTTGTTTTACTTTAATATTCTTTTATTATTTTATTTTTATTTTGGTTTATTTTTTATTTCTTTCTTTATTTAAATTTTCATAAATTTTTAGAATGTTTTGGATTTTTTATTTTTCATAAATCTTTTGTATTTTCATTTTTATTCTTTTCTTAATTTTTTCACAAATTTCTTTCTATTTCTTATTTTCATTTTCAAATTCTTATAGTTTTTTTGTTGCATTTTCTTCTTTGGTTTTCATTTTTATTTTGCATTAACTTTTCTCTTTTTTAATTTTTTGTCTTTGATTTTTTATATTGTTTTCTTATTATTTCTTATATGTTTTTCAATTTTTTGTAATTTTAAAATATTTTTTTCTATTTTGTCATTTCCTTTCATTTTTGAAATTTTTATTCAATTTTTGTCTTTTTATATTTTTTATTGTATTTTTGTTTTGCTTTAATTTTTTTCTTATTTTATTTTTATTTTTTATTTCTTTCTTTATTTATATTTTCATAAATTTTTATAATGTTTTGGATTTTTTTATTTTTCTATCTTTTTTTCTTTTCTTTTTTTATTTATCGTTGTTGGTTATTTTCTATTGTATTTTTATAATTTTTCATTAACTCTTTTTCCTTTTTTTTAATTCTTTTTTCCATGTGCTTTCATATTTTTTTTTGTTTTCACTTTTTTCTTTGTTTTAAAATTTTCTACAAAACTTTTTTCTTTTTGTTTTATTTCATATTTTTGCCTCTTCATTTTTTATTTTGTCTTGTTTTTCTAATTTTTTTCACAAAATTCTTTTTATTTCTAGTTTCCATATTTTTTTTTACACTTCCTTGTTTTGTTTTTATTTTTATTTTGTTTTAACTTTTCCCTCTGTTAATTTTTGTATCTTCGATTTTTTTAATTTTTTTTATTACATTATTTTTGCTTGTATTTTCTACATTAAATTTTTTTCTACTTTGTCATCCCTTTTCATTTTTGAACTTCTTTTAATTTTTTATCTTTGATTTTTTATATCTTTATATCTTATTATTTGTTATATTTTTTACTTTTTGTTTGTATTTTATAAACTAATTTTTTTTTCTATTTTGTCATTTTTTCTTCATTTTTGAAATTTTTATTAGTTTTTGTATTTTTACGATTTTTTCTTTTGACTCGTTAATTTTTCATTTCCTTACTTTTTTATTTTTTCTATTTTGTGCTTTTTTTAATGCTTATTTTATCTTTTTCCTTTTATTTTTTTTTTGTTTTTTTATAAAAATTTTATAATGTTATGGACATTAAAACATTGTTGAATGAGACTTTGATTTCATTAGAAATTGAAGGTGTTATGTGCATGTATACTAATTAGATATCTAATTAAAATCATCTTGTATTTTATCTTGAAATTTATTTTTATTTATCGTGTAATTTATCTAATTAACAAAATTATATTGTATAATATTTATCTTTTATTTAATAAAATTTGGATTATTTTATTTATTATTTTTTATTTTATAATATTTATCTTTTATTTGATACAATTTGTTAAGAGATAGTAATTATCTTCGTTATTTTCTTTTGGAATTTTATTGGCTTATATATAATAACACTAGTTTGGAATTGTTATATCTATCACTATTTACTTCATGTATTTATATTTTTACATTTTTAACGATTTAAAAATTAAAAATTTTAAATTTAAATCAATAAATTCAAATCAAAATATTTTGCATCTAAACTTTCAAATTCAAATTAAGTTTTAAAACATAAATTAAAGATTGAACTTTGTAGAATTTTTTTATTTCTTTATTTATTTCCTTTTTTAAAGCTTTTTGTTTTTGTTTTTTTTTACTTTTTACACATTTTCCTAATTTTTCATTTATTATATTTTTTTTGCATAGTATATTTTTCTTTTTTCTTTTTTTTTTACAAAATACCTTCTTTCTTGTCTTCATTATATTATTCTTTCACTACGTATTTTCTTTTTTACTTTGATTTTTTTGTTGCTCTAAACTAATTGGTCATTTACATTATTTTCTATTATTTTTGTACTCTTTTTACTTTTTATCTTTATTTTTTTTTTTTCTTAAGGTTTTTCTTCTTTTTATTTTTGGGTTTTTTTTGGCATTTCTTTTTAATTTGTGTTTTTTATCCACACTTCTTTCTTTTGTTTTTATTTTTTATTAACTTTTTTCTTTTTTTAATTTTTTATCATTGATTTTTTATATCTTTATTTCTTATTGTTTGTTATATTTTTTATTTTTTGTTTGTATTTTATAAACTAAAATTTTTTCTATTGTCTTTTTCTTTTCTTTTTTTCATTTTCATTAGTTTTTGTATTTTTTTATTTTTTCTTTTGACTCATTTTTTCATTTTCTTACTTTTTTTTAATTGTGTTTTTGTTTATTTTTAATTTTTCTCTTTTTTAGTACTTATTTTATCTTTTTCCTTTTGCTTTAATACTCTCTTATTTTATTTTTCCTTTTATTTTTTATTGTTAATTTTTGTTATTTTTTATAAAAATTATATAATGTTATGGATATTTACTTTATTTTTTAATCTTTTCTTCTTTTGGTTTGTCTCATTTTTTTGCTATTATCTATTCTATTTTTATAATTTTTCATTAATTCTTTTTTTCTTTTAATTTATTTGTTCTTTTGCTTTCATTTTTTTTTGGTTTAATTATTTTTATGTATTTTGTATTTTCATTTTTTATTGTTTTCTTGCTTTTTCTTATTTCTTTTTGTTCGCACTTTTTTTTATTTCTTCTTTACAATTTTAAAATCTTAGACTTTTGTTTTTTTTTCTGAACTTCCTTTTGATTTTATTTATATTTTGTATTGACTTTTCTTTTATTTTTTGTCTTTGATTTTTTATATCTTTTTTTCTACATTTGTTATATTTTTTTTGTTTTTCTTTGTATATTCTAAACGAATTTTTTTTTCTATTTTATATTTGAAATTTTTATTCATTTTATCGTTTTATATTTTTTTTATTCTCTAATTTTTTATTTCTTCTTTACAATTTCAAAATCTCAAGACTTCTCTTTTTGTGTACTTCCTTTTTGCTTTTATTTATATTTTGTATTGACTTTTTATTTTATTTTTTATCTTTGATTATTTGTCCTTTTATTATATTTGTTATATTTTTTTGTTTTTCTTTGTATATTCTAAACTAAAAGTTTTTTCTATTTTATATTTCAAATTTTTCTTCATTTTGTCTTTTTATATTTTTTTATTAGCTAATTTTTTATTTTCTCCCTTTTTATTTTTTGTTTTTGTTTATTTTTTTTCTTTTTTACTCTTCTATTTTATTTTTTCTTTTATATTAATATTTTTTCTTAATTTATTTTTTCATTTTCTTATTTTGTCTTTTTTTGCTATTTTTTGTTCTATTTTATAATTTTTCAAAAAACTTTTTCCATCAAAATTTTCTTTCTTTTTGCTTTTTTTTTTTTTTTCACATGCTTTCATTTTTATTTGTTTCCATTATTTCATTGTTTTAATATTTTTTACTTTCTTGTTTTCTTTTTTATTTCAAATCTTTTGTCTTTTCATTTTTATTCTATTCTTGCTTTTCTTTTCTTTTTTCCCAAATTTCTTTTTATTTCTTATTTGCGTTTTAAAATTCTCATACTATTTTTTCCAATTTCTCCTTTGGTTTTTCAATTTTTTTTTGCAATAACTTCTCTTTTCTAATTTTTTGTCTTTGACTTTTTATATTGTTTTCTTGTTATTTCTTATATGTTTTTCAATTTTTTGTTTTTTAAAACTAATTTTTTATTTTGTCATTCTTTTTCACTTTCTAAATTTTTATTCAATTTTTTGTATTTTTGATTAATTATTTTTTATTTTCTTACTTTTTATATTTTTACTGTATTTTTGTTTGTTTTTTCTTTTTTTTGTACTTTGTTTATCTTTTTGTTTTACTTTAATATTCTTTTATTATTTTATTTTATTTTGGTTTATTTTTTATTTCTTTCTTTATTTAAATTTTCATAAATTTTTAGAATGTTTTGGATTTTTTATTTTCATAATCTTTTGTATTTTCATTTTTATTCTTTTCTTAATTTTTTCACAAATTTCTTTCTATTTCTTATTTTCATTTTCAAATTCTTATAGTTTTTTTGTTGCATTTTCTTCTTTGGTTTTCATTTTTATTTTGCATTAACTTTTCTTTTATTTTGTCTTTGATTTTTTATATTGTTTTCTTATT
>NW_019167965.1:0-46922 GCF_002303985.1 Durio zibethinus | reverse complement strand
TATTAAAAATTACAACATAGAACAAAAAAAATGAAAATGAAAAAAGAAAAAAGATTCAAAAAATAATTATTTTAAATTTTATAAAATTTTTAAAAATATAAATAAAAAATAGTAATATAAAAGAAAAAATAAAATAAAATACCAAAAATGGAAAAAAAAAAAAAGTAAGAAAATAAAAAGTTAGCAAATCAAAAAAATATAAAAAGACAAAATGAATAGAAATTTGAAATATAAAACAGAAAAAACTTTTAGTTTAAAGAAAAAAAAAAAACAAATACAAGAAAAAGATATAAAAAATCAAAGATAAAAATAAAATAAAAGTTAACAAAAAAAGAATAAAAACAAAAGGAAGTGCACAAAAAAAGAAGTTAGAGGTTTTAAAATTGTAAAAAAAAATTAGTTTATAAAATACGAACAAAAAAAAAAAAAATATAACAAACAATAAGAAATAAAGGTATAAAAAATGAAAAGGGATTACAAAATAGAAAAAATTAATTTAGAAAACATAAGCAAAAAAGTAATAAGAAAAAAATAAAAAAAATCAAAGACAAAAAAATTAACAAAGGGAAAAAGTTAATACAAAATAAAAATAAAAACAAGACAAGGAAGTGCAAAAAAAAAAAAGTTAAAACAAAAAAAAAAAAAAATGAAGAGTCAAAATTAGAAATAAAACAAAAAGAAAAAAGTGAAAACAAAAAAAATATGAAAGCACGTGAAAAAATAAGTAAAAAAAGAAGAAAAATTTGAAAGGAGAAAAAGTTAAAGAAAAATTATAAAAATGCAATAGAAAATAACCAACAATGATAAAATAAAAAAATAAACCAAAATAAAAGATGAACAAAAACAAAAAATATAAAAAGTAAAAAATAAAAAAGTAAGAAAATAAAAAAGACAAAATAAAAAAAAAAGTTCAAAAAATACAAAAAATTAAAAACATATAAGACATAATGAGAAAACAATATAAAAAGTCAAAGGCAAAAAATTAAAAAAGAGAAAAGTTAATTCAAAATAAAAATGAAAACCAAAGGAGAAGTGCAAAAAAAAAAAAAGTGAGAATTTAAAACGCAAATAAGAAGTGAAAGGAAATTTGTGAAAAAAAAGAAAAAGAAAAGAATAAAAATGAAAAGAAAAGATTTGGAATAAAAAAGCTTAAGAAATATAAATAATTTTAAAACAATGAAAGAATTAAAACAAATAAAAAACAAAAGCATATGAAAAAAAGGCAAAAAGAAAGAAAATTTTGAAGGGAAAAAGTTATTGAAAATTTATAAAATACAAAAAATAGCAAAAAAAAATAGACAAAAAAATAGGAAAATGAAAAAATAAAAAATTTTGAACTTTATAAAAATTTTTAAAATATAAATAAAAATAAATTAAGAGAAAATATTAATATAAAAGAAAAAATTAAATAAAATACAAAAAAGGAAAAAAATAAAAAGTAACAAAGTAAGAAAATAAAAAATTTACGAATCAAAAAAATATAAAAAGACAAATGAATAAAAATTTCAAATACAAAATGGAAAAAACTTTTAGTTTAGAATGCACAAAGAAAACAAAAATATATATATTATATATATATATACAAATAGAGGAAAAAGATGAAAATAAAATAAAAGTTAATAAAAAATATAAATAAAAATAAAAGAATGTGCACAAAAAAAGAAGTTGAGGTTTTAAAATTATAAAGAAGAAATAAAAAAAAGTGCGAACAAAAAGATTTAAGAGAAAGCAAGAAAAAATAAAAAATGAAAATACAAAATATATAAATAAAATTTGAGAAAAAATGAGAAAAGAAGAAAAAAATAAAAAATGAAGAGGCAAAAATATGAAATAAAACAAAAAGAAAAAAATTTATAGAAAATTTTAAAACAAAGAAAAAAGTGAACAAAAAAAAAATGAAAGCACATAAAAAAAAAAGAAGAAAAATTTGAAAGGAGAAAAAGTTAATGAAAAATTATAAAAATGCAATAAAAAATAACCGAGAATGAAAATAAGAAAAAAAGATAGAAAAATAAAAATTTGAAAACTTAACAAAAATTTTATGAAAGAAATAATAAAAAAAAATAAGAAAAAAATTAAAGCAAAAGAAAAAAGATAAATAAAGCACAAAAAAAGAAAAAAAAACAAAAATACAACAAAAAATATAAAAAGTAAGAAAATAAAAAAGGAAAAAAATTGAAAAACATATAAGCCTAATAATAAAACAATATAAAAAGTGAGAAAAAAAATTAAAAAAGAGAAAAGTTAATGCAAAATAAAAAAAGTACGAGAATTTAAAAACGCAAATAAGAAATGAAAGGAAATTTGTGAAAAAAAAATAAGAAAAGCAAGAAAAGAATAAAAATGAAAAGACAAAAGATTTGGAAAAAAAAAAAAAATAAAAATTTTTTAAAATAACGAAAAAATTAAAACAAGTAAAAATGAAAGCATATGAAAAAAAGCAAAAAGAAGGAAAATTTGAAGGGAAAAAGTTATTAAAAAATTACAAAGTAGAACAAAAATAGCAAAAAAAAAAAAAAAAAAATAAAAAAAAATTTTGAACTTTATAAAAATTTTTTAAAATATAAATAAAAATAAATGGAAAAATAAATTAAGATAAAATATTAATATAGAAAAAAATTCAATAAAATACCAAAAAAGCAAAAATAAAAAAGTAAGATATTAAAAAATTAGCGAATAAAAAAATATAAAAGAGAAAATGAATAAAATTTCAAATAAAAATAGAAAAAACTTTTAGTTCAGAATATACAAAGAAAAACAAAAAAAATATAACAAATATAGGAAAAAGATATAAAAATCAAAGATAAAAAATAAAATAAAAACAAAAAAAGTGCACAAAAAAAGTCTAATAATTTAAAGATGCAAATAAGAAATGAAAGGAAATTTGTGAAAAAAATAAGAAAAGCAAGAAAAGAATAAAAATGAAAAGACAAAAGATTTGGAATAAAAAAGGAAAAAGAAATATAAAAAATTTTAAAACAACAAAAAAATTAAAACAAGCAACACTGAAAGCAGATGAAAAAAAAAAAAAGCAAAAAGAAAGAAAATTTTGAAGGGAAAAAGTTATTAAAAATTACAACATAGAACAAAAAAAATGAAAATGAAAAAAGAAAAAAGATTCAAAAATAAAAATTTTAAATTTTATAAAATTTTTAAAATATAAATAAAAAATAGTAATATAAAAGAAAAAATAAAATAAAATACCAAAAATGGAAAAAAAAAAAGTAAGAAAATAAAAAGTTAGCAAATCAAAAAAATATAAAAAGACAAAATGAATAGAAATTTGAAATATAAAACAGAAAAAACTTTTAGTTTAAAGAAAAAAAAAACAAATACAAGAAAAAGATAAAAAAATCAAAGATAAAAAATAAAATAAAAGTTAACAAAAAAGGAATAAAAACAAAAGGAAGTGCACAAAAAAAGAAGTTAGAGGTTTTAAAATTGAAAAAAAAATTAGTTTATAAAATACGAACAAAAAAAAAAAAAATATAACAAACAATAAGAAATAAAGGTATAAAAAATGAAAAGGGATTACAAAATAGAAAAAATTAATTTAGAAAACATAAGCAAAAAAGTAATAAGAAAAAAATAAAAAAAATCAAAGACAAAAAAATTAACAAAGGGAAAAAGTTAATACAAAATAAAAATAAAAACAAGACAAGGAAGTGCAAAAAAAAAAAGTTAAAACAAGAAAAAAATAAAAAATGAAGAGTCAAAATTATGAAATAAAACAAAAGAAAAAAGTTTATAGAATATTTTAAACAAAGAAAAAAGTGAAAACAAAAAAAATATGAAAGCACGTGAAAAAATAAGTAAAAAAAGAAGAAAAAATTTGAAAGGAGAAAAAGTTAAAGAAAAATTATAAAAATGCAATAGAAAATAACCAACAATGATAAAATAAAAAAATAAACCAAAAAAAAGATGAACAAAAATACAATAAAATAGGAGTAGATAATAAAAATTAGCGAAAAAGACAAAATGAATAAAAATTTCAAATACAAAATAGAAAAAACTTTTAGTTCAGAATATACAAAGAAAAACAACAAAAATATAACAAATATAGGAAAAAGATATAAAAAATCAAAGATAAAAATTAAAATAAAAGTTAATAAAAAATATAAATAAAAACAAAAAGAAAGTGCACAAAAAAAGTCTAATAATTTAAAAATGCAAATAAGAAATGAAAGGAAATTTGTGAAAAAATAAGAAAAGAATAAAAATGAAAAGACAAAAGATTTGGAATAAAAAAAGAAAAAAGAAATGTAAAAAATTTTAAAACAACGAAAAAATTAAAACAAGTAAAACTGAAAGCATATGAAAAAAAAGAAGCAAAAGAAAGAAAATTTCAAAGGGAAAAAGTTATTGAAAAATTAGAACATAGAACAAAAAAAATGAAAATGAAAAAATAAAAAAGATTCGAAAAATAAAATTTTTTTTAATTTTATAAAATTTTTTAAAAAATGAATAAAAAACAAATAAAAAATAGTAATATAAAGGAAAAAAATAAATAAAATACCAAAAAAGGAAAAAGATAAAAAAGCAAGAAAATAAAAAATTAGCAAATCAAAAGAATATAAAAAGACAAAATGAATAAGAATTTGACATATAAAATAGAAAAAACTTTTAGTTTAAAGAAAAAAATAAAATAAAACCAAAAGGAAGTGCACAAAAAAAGAAGTTTGAGGTTTTAAAATTGTAAAGAAGAAATAAAAAAAAGTGAAAAAAAAATAAAAAAACAAAATATATAAAAAGCAAGAAAAAAATAGAGAATTTTAATAGAAAGAAAAAAAATGAAAGTAAATCAACAAATAAGTTAAAAGAAAAAGAAAAAAAGGATTAATGAAAAATTATAAAAATATATACAACAAATAAAGGAAAAAGATATAAAATACGAAAGATGAAAAATAAATAAAAAGAATGTGCGCAAAAAAAGAAGTTTGAGGTTTTAAAATTATAAAGAAGAAATAAAAAAAAAGTGCAAACAAAAAGATTTAAGAAAAAGCAAGAAAAAAATAAAAAATGAAAATACAAAATATATAAAATAAAATTTGAAAAAAATGAGAAAAATAAGAAAAACAAAATAAAAAATGAAGAGGCCAAAAAATGAAATAAAACACAAAAAGAAAAAATTTACCAGAAAATTGTTAAACAAAGAAAAATGAAGAAAAATTTGAAAGGGGAAAATAGTTAAATGAAAATTATAAAAATGCAATAAAAAATAACCGAGACCTGATAAAATAAAAAAAAAAAAAGATAGAAAATAAAATTTCAAAACATTAATAAAAATTTATGCAAACTAATAAAAAGAAAGAATTAAAAAAAAATAAATAAAAAAAATAAAGCAAAAAAAAATAATAAAGCACAAAAAAAGAAAAAAAAAATACAAACAAAATATAAAAAGTACAGAAAAATAAAAAGGAGCAAAGATGAAGAAAAATCAAAATTAAAAAAAGGACAAAAAAAAAATTGGAAAAACATATAAGTCCTAAATAATAAAACAATATAAAAAGGGGGGATCAGGAAAAATTAAAAAAGAGAAAAGTTAATGCAAAATAAAAAAAGTACGAGAATTTAAAAACGCAAATAAGAAATGAAAGGAAATTTGTGAAAAAAAAATAAGAAAAGCAAGAAAAGAATAAAAATGAAAAGACAAAAGATTTGGAAAAAAAAAAAAAAATAAAAATTTTTAAAATAACGAAAAAATTAAAACAAGTAAAAATGAAAGCATATGAAAAAAAGCAAAAAGAAGGAAAATTTTGAAGGGAAAAAGTTATTAAAAAATTACAAAGTAGAACAAAAATAGCAAAAAAAAAAAGAAAATAAAAAAAATAAAAAGAAAAATTTTGAACTTTATAAAAATTTTTTAAAATATAAATAAAAAATAAATGGAAAAATAAATTAAGAGAAAAAATTCAATAAAATACCAAAAAAGCAAAAATAAAAAAGTAAGATATTAAAAAATTAGCGAATAAAAAAATATAAAAGAAAATGAATAAAATTTCAAATACAAAATAGAAAAAACTTTTAGTTCAGAATATACAAAGAAACAAAAAAAAAATATAACAAATATAGGAAAAAATATAAAAATCAAAGATAAAAAATAAAATAAAAACAAAAGAAGTGCACAAAAAAAGTCTAATAATTTAAAGATGCAAATAAGAAATGAAAGGAAATTTGTGAAAAAAATAAGAAAAGCAAGAAAAGAATAAAAATGAAAAGACAAAAGATTTGGAATAAAAAAGGAAAAAGAAATATAAAAAATTTTAAAACAACAAAAAAATTAAAACAAGCAACACTGAAAGCAGATGAAAAAAAAAAAAGCAAAAAGAAAGAAAATTTTGAAGGGAAAAAGTTATTAAAAATTACAACATAGAACAAAAAAATGAAAATGAAAAAAGAAAAAAGATTCAAAAATAAAAATTTTAAATTTTATAAAATTTTAAAAATATAAATAAAAAATAGTAATATAAAAGAAAAAATAAAATAAAATACCAAAAATGGAAAAAAAAAAAAAAGTAAGAAAATAAAAAGTTAGCAAATCAAAAAAATATAAAAAGACAAAATGAATAGAAATTTGAAATATAAAACAGAAAAAACTTTTAGTTTAAAGAAAAAAAAAACAAATACAAGAAAAAGATATAAAAAATCAAAGATAAAAAATAAAATAAAAGTTAACAAAAAAAGGAATAAAAACAAAAGGAAGTGCACAAAAAAAGAAGTTAGAGGTTTTAAAATTGTAAAAAAAAATTAGTTTATAAAATACGAACAAAAAAAAAAAAATATAACAAACAATAAGAAATAAAAGAAAGATAAAAAATGAAAAGGGATTACAAAATAGAAAAAATTAATTTAGAAAACATAAGCAAAAAAGTAATAAGAAAAAAATAAAAAAAATCAAAGACAAAAAAATTAACAAAGGGAAAAAGTTAATACAAAATAAAAATAAAAACAAGACAAGGAAGTGCAAAAAAAAAAGTTAAAACAAGAAAAAAATAAAAATGAAGAGTCAAAATTATGAAATAAAACAAAAAGAAAAAAGTGAAAACAAAAAAATATGAAAGCACGTGAAAAAATAAGTAAAAAAAGAAGAAAAATTGAAAGGAGAAAAAGTTAAAGAAAAATTATAAAAATGCAATAGAAAATAACCAACAATGATAAAATAAAAAAATAAACCAAATAAAAAGATGAACAAAAATACAATAAAAATATAAAAAGTAAGAAAATAAAAAGACAAAAATTGAATAAAACTTCAAAATGAAATGGAATGACAAATAAAAAAAAAAGTTCAAAAAATACAAAAAATTAAAAACATATAAGACATAATGAGAAAACAATATAAAAAGTCAAAGGCAAAAAATTAAAAAAGAGAAAAGTTAATTCAAAATAAAAATGAAAACCAAAGGAGAAAGTGCAAAAAAAAAAAAGTATGAGAATTTAAAAACGCAAATAAGAAGTGAAAGGAAATTTGTGAAAAAAAAAAGAAAAGTAAGAAAGAATAAAAATGAAAAGAAAAGATTTGGAATAAAAAAGCTTAAGAAATAAAATAATTTTAAAACAATGAAAGAATTAAAACAAAATAAAAACAAAGCATATGAAAAAAGGCAAAAAGAAAGAAAATTTTGAAGGGAAAAAAGTTATTGAAAATTTATAAAATAGAACAAAAAATAGCGAAAAAAATAGACAAAAAATAGGAAATGAAAAAATAAAATTTTGAACTTATAAAAATTTTTAAAATATAAATGAAAAAATAAATTAAGAGAAATATTAATATAAAAGAAAAAATAAATAAAATACCAAAAAAGGAAAAAAAAATAAAAAGTAACAAAGTAAGAAAATAAAAAATTTACGAATCAAAAATATAAAAAGACAAATGAATAAAAATTTCAAATACAAATGGAAAAAACTTTTAGTTTAGAATGCACAAAAAACAAAAAATATATATAATATATATATACAAATAGAGGAAAAAGATGAAAATAAAATAAAGTTAATAAAAATAAAAATAAAAATAAAAGAATGTGCACAAAAAAAGAAGTTTGAGGTTTTAAAATTATAAAGAAGAAATAAAAAAAAAGTGCAAACAAAAAGATTTAAGAAAAAGCAAGAAAAAAATAAAAAATGAAAATACAAAATATATAAAATAAAATTTGAGAAAAAAAATAAAAAATGAAGAGGCAAAAATATGAAATAAAACAAAAAGAAAAAAATTTATAGAAAATTTTAAAACAAAGAAAAAAGTGAACAAAAAAAAAATGAAAGCACATAAAAAAAAAGAAGAAAAATTTGAAAGGAGAAAAAGTTAATGAAAAATTATAAAAATGCAATAAAAAATAACCGAGAATGATAAAATAAGAAAAAAAGATAGAAAAATAAAAAATTTGAAAACTTAACAAAAATTTATGAAACTAAAAAAAGAAAGAAAAAAAATTAAAGCAAAAGAAAAAAGATAAATAAAGCACAAAAAAAGAAAAAAAAACAAAAATACAACAAAAAATATAAAAAGTAAGAAAATAAAAAAGGAAAAAAATTGAAAAACATATAAGCCTAATAATAAAACAATATAAAAAGTGAGAAAAAAAATTAAAAAAGAGAAAAGTTAATGCAAAATAAAAAAAGTATGAGAATTTAAAAACGCAAATAAGAAATGAAAGGAAATTTGTGAAAAAAAAAAAAGAAAAGCAAGAAAAGAATAAAAATGAAAAGACAAAAGATTTGGAAAAAAAAAAAAAATAAAAATTTTTAAAATAACGAAAAAATTAAAACAAGTAAAAATGAAAGCATATGAAAAAAAGCAAAAAGAAGGAAAATTTTGAAGGGAAAAAGTTATTAAAAAATTACAAAGTAGAACAAAAATAAAAAAAAAAAAAAAAATAAAAAAAAAAAATTTTGAACTTTATAAAAATTTTTTAAAATATAAATAAAAATAAATGGAAAAATAAATTAAGATAAAATATTAATATGGAAGAAAAAATTAAATAAAATACCAAAAAAGCAAAAAATAAAAAAGTAAGATATTAAAAAATTAGCGAATAAAAAAATACAAAAGAGAAAATGAATAAAAATTTCAAATACAAAATAGAAAAAACTTTTAGTTCAGAACATACAAAGAAAAACAACAAAAATATAACAAATATAGGAAAAAGATATAAAAAATCAAAGATAAAAAATAAAATAAAAACAAAAGAAAGTGCACAAAAAAAGTCTAATAATTTAAAGATGCAAATAAGAAATGAAAGGAAATTTGTGAAAAAAATAAGAAAAGCAAGAAAAGAATAAAAATGAAAAGACAAAAGATTTGGAATAAAAAAGGAAAAAGAAATATAAAAAATTTTAAAACAACAAAAAAATTAAAACAAGCAACACTGAAAGCAGATGAAAAAAAAAAAAAGCAAAAAGAAAGAAAATTTTGAAGGGAAAAAGTTATTGAAAAATTACAACATAGAACAAAAAAAATGAAAATGAAAAAAGAAAAAAGATTCAAAAAATAAAATTTTAAATTTTATAAAATTTTAAAATATAAATAAAAAATAGTAATATAAAAGAAAAAATAAAATAAAATACCAAAAATGGAAAAAAAAAAAAAGTAAGAAAATAAAAAGTTAGCAAATCAAAAAAATATAAAAAGACAAAATGAATAGAAATTTGAAATATAAAACAGAAAAAACTTTTAGTTTAAAGAAAAAAAAAACAAATACAAGAAAAAGATATAAAAAATCAAAGATAAAAAATAAAATAAAAGTTAACAAAAAAAGAAATAAAAACAAAAGGAAGTGCACAAAAAAAGAAGTTAGAGGTTTTAAAATTGTAAAAAAAAAATTAGTTTATAAAATACGAACAAAAAAAAAAAAAAATATAACAAACAATAAGAAATAAAGGTATAAAAAATGAAAAGGGATTACAAAATAGAAAAAATTAATTTAGAAAACATAAGCAAAAAAGTAATAAGAAAAAAATAAAAAAATCAAAGACAAAAAATTAACAAAGGGAAAAAGTTAATACAAAATAAAAATAAAAACAAGACAAGGAAGTGCAAAAAAAAAAGTTAAAACAAGAAAAAAATAAAAAATGAAGAGTCAAAATTATGAAATAAAACAAAAAGAAAAAAGTGAAAACAAAAAATATGAAAGCACGTGAAAAAATAAGTAAAAAAAGAAGAAAAATTTGAAAGGAGAAAAAGTTAAAGAAAAATTATAAAAATGCAATAGAAAATAACCAACAATGATAAAATAAAAAAATAAACCAAAATAAAAGATGAACAAAATAAAATATAAAAAGTAGAAATAAAAAAGACAAAAATTGAATAAAACTTCCAAAAATAAATGGAATACAAAATAAAAAAAAAAAGTTCAAAAAATACAAAAAATTAAAAACATATAAGACATAATGAGAAAACAATATAAAAAGTCAAAGGCAAAAAATTAAAAAGAGAAAAGTTAATTCAAAATAAAAATGAACCAAAGGAAGAAAGTGCAAAAAAAAAAAAAAGTGTGAGAATTTAAAAACGCAAATAAGAAGTGAAGGAAATTTGTGAAAAAAAAAAGAAAGTAAGAAAAAATAAAAATGAAAAGAAAAGATTTGGAATAAAAAAGCTTAAGAATATAAATAATTTTAAAACAATGAAGAATTAAAACAAATAAAAACAAAAGCATATGAAAAAAAGGCAAAAAGAAAGAAAATTTTGAAGGGAAAAAGTTATTGAAAATTTATAAAATAGAAAAAAATAGCAAAAAAAATAGACAAAAAAATAGGAAATGAAAAAATAAAAATTTTTGAACTTTATAAAAATTTTTAAAAATATAAATAAAAAATAAATTAAGAAAAATATAATATAAAAGAAAATTAAATAAAATACAAAAAGAAAAAATAAAAAGTAACAAAGTAAGAAAATAAAAAATTTACGAATCAAAAAAATATAAAAAGACAAAATGATAAAAATTTCAAATACAAAATGGAAAAAACTTTTAGTTTAGAATGCACAAAGAAAACAAAAAATATATAATATATATACGACAATAGAGGAAAAAGATGAAAAAATAAAAGTTAATAAAAAATATAAATAAAAATAAAAGAATGTGCACAAAAAAGAAGTTTGAGGTTTTAAAATTATAAAGAAGAAATAAAAAAAAGTGCGAACAAAAAATTTAAGAGAAAGCAAGAAAAAAATAAAAATGAAAATACAAAATATATAAAATAAAATTTGAGAAAAAAATGAGAAAAGAAGAAAAAAATAAAAATGAAGAGGCAAAAATATGAAATAAAACAAAAAGAAAAAAATTTATAGAAAATTTTAAACAAAGAAAAAAGTGAACAAAAAAAAATGAAAGCACATAAAAAAAAAGAAGAAAAATTTGAAAGGAGAAAAAGTTAATGAAAAATTATAAAAATGCAATAAAAATAACCGAGAATGATAAAATAAGAAAAAAAGATAGAAAAATAAAAAATTTGAAAACTTAACAAAAATTTATGAAACTATAAAAAAAGAAAAGAAAAAATTAAAGCAAAAGAAAAAAGATAAATAAAGCACAAAAAAGAAAAAAAACAAAAATACAACAAAAAATATAAAAATAAGAAAATAAAAAGGAAAAAAATTGAAAAACATATAAGCCTAATAATAAAACAATATAAAAAGTGAGAAAAAAATTAAAAAAGAGAAAAGTTAATGCAAAATAAAAAAAGTATGAGAATTTAAAAACGCAAATAAGAAATGAAAGGAAATTTGTGAAAAAAAAAAAAAGAAAAGCAAGAAAAGAATAAAATGAAAAGACAAAAGATTTGGAATAAAAACAAAAAAAAAAAATTTTTAAAATAACGAAAAAATTAAAACAAGTAAAAATGAAAGCATATGAAAAAAGCAAAAAGAAGGAAATTTTGAAGGGAAAAAGTTATTAAAAAATTACAAAGTAGAACAAAAATAGCAAAAAAAAAAAGAAAAAAAAAAATAAAAAAAAATTTTGAACTTTATAAAAATTTTTTAAAATATAAATAAAAATAAATGGAAAAATAAATTAAGATAAAATATTAATATAGAAGAAAAAATTCAATAAAATACCAAAAAAGCAAAAAATAAAAAGTAAGATATTAAAAAATTAGCGAATAAAAAAATAAAAGAGAAAATGAATAAAAATTTCAAATACAAAATAGAAAAAACTTTTAGTTCAGAATATGCAAAGAAAAACAAAAAAAATATAACAAATATAGGAAAGATATAAAATCAAAGATAAAAAATAAAATAAAAACAAAAGAAAGTGCACAAAAAAGTCTAATAATTTAAAGATGCAAATAAGAAATGAAAGGAAATTTGTGAAAAAAATAAGAAAAGCAAGAAAAGAATAAAAATGAAAAGACAAAAGATTTGGAATAAAAAGGAAAAAGAAATATAAAAAATTTTAAAACAACAAAAAATTAAAAAGCAACACTGAAAGCAGATGAAAAAAAAAAGCAAAAAGAAAGAAAATTTTGAAGGGAAAAAGTTATTGAAAAATTACAAGAACAAAAAAAATGAAAATGAAAAAAGAAAAAAGATTCAAAAAATAAAATTTTAAATTTTATAAAAATTTTAAAATATAAATAAAAAATAGTAATATAAAAGAAAAAATAAAATAAAATACCAAAAATGGAAAAAAAAAGTAAGAAAATAAAAAGTTAGCAAATCAAAAAAATATAAAAAGACAAAATGAATAGAAATTTGAAATATAAAACAGAAAAAACTTTTAGTTTAAAGAAAAAAAAAACAAATACAAGAAAAAGATATAAAAAATCAAAGATAAAAATAAAATAAAAGTTAACAAAAAAAGAATAAAAACAAAAGGAAGTGCACAAAAAAAGAAGTTAGAGGTTTTAAAATTGTAAAAAAAAATTAGTTTATAAAATACGAACAAAAAAGAAAAAAAATATAACGAACAATAAGAAATAAAGGTATAAAAAATGAAAAGGGATTACAAAATAGAAAAAATTAATTTAGAAAACATAAGCAAAAAGTAATAAGAAAAAAATAAAAAAATCAAGACAAAAAAATTAACAAAGGGAAAAAGTTAATACAAAATAAAAATAAAAACAAGACAAGGAAGTGCAAAAAAAAAGTTAAAACAAGAAAAAAAAAAAATGAAGAGTCAAAATTATGAAATAAAACAAAAAGAAAAAAGTGAAAACAAAAAAAATATGAAAGCACGTGAAAATAAGTAAAAGAAGAAAAATTTGAAAGGAGAAAAAGTTAAAGAAAAATTATAAAAATGCAATAGAAAATAACCAACAATGATAAAATAAAAAAATAAACCAAAATAAAAGATGAACAAAATACAATAAAATATAAAAAGTAAGAAAATAAAAAAGACAAAATTGATAAAACTTCAAAAATGAAATGAATGACAAAATAAAAAAAAAGTTCAAAAAATACAAAAAATTGAAAAACATATAAGACATAATGAGAAAACAATATAAAAAGTCAAAGGCAAAAAATTAAAAAGAGAAAAGTTAATTCAAAATAAAAATGAAAACCAAAGGAGAGAAGTGCAAAAAAAAAAAAATGTGAGAATTTAAAAACGCAAATAAGAAGTGAAAGGAAATTTGTGAAAAAAAAAGAAAAGTAAAAAGAATAAAAATGAAAAGAAAAGATTTGGAATAAAAAAAGCTTAAGAAATATAAATAATTTTAAAACAATGAAAGAATTAAAACAAATAAAAACAAAAGCATATGAAAAAAAGGCAAAAAGAAAGAAAATTTTGAAGGGAAAAAGTTATTGAAAATTTATAAAATAGAACAAAAAATAGCAAAAAAATAGACAAAAAAATAGGAAAATGAAAAAATAAAAAATTTTGAACTTTATAAAAATTTTTTAAAATATAAATAAAAAATAAATTAAGAGAAAATATTAATATAAAAGAAAAAATTAAATAAAATACCAAAAAAGGAAAAAAAATAAAAGTAACAAAGTAAGAAAATAAAAAATTTACGAATCAAAAAATATAAAAAGACAAAATGAATAAAAATTTCAAATACAAATGGAAAAAACTTTTAGTTTAGAATGCACAAAGAAAACAAAAAATATATATATATATATATATAACAAATAGAGGAAAAAGATGAAAAATAAAATAAAAGTTAATAAAAAATATAAATAAAAATAAAAGAATGTGCACAAAAAAAGAAGTTTGAGGTTTTAAAATTATAAAGAAGAAATAAAAAAAAGTGCGAACAAAAAGATTTAAGAGAAAGCAAGAAAAAAATAAAAAATGAAAATACAAAATATATAAAATAAAATTTGAGAAAAAATGAGAAAAGAAGAAAAAAATAAAAAATGAAGAGGCAAAAATATGAAATAAAACAAAAAGAAAAAATTTATAGAAAATTTTAAAACAAAGAAAAAAGTGAACAAAAAAAAATGAAAGCACATAAAAAAAAAGAAGAAAATTTGAAAGGAGAAAAAGTTAATGAAAAATTATAAAAATGCAATAAAAAATAACCGAGAATGATAAAATAAGAAAAAAAGATAGAAAAATAAAAAATTTGAAAACTTAACAAAAATTTATGAAACTATAAAAAAAAGAAAGAAAAAAAATTAAAGCAAAAGAAAAAAGATAAATAAAGCACAAAAAAAGAAAAAAAAACAAAAATACAACAAAAAATATAAAAAGTAAGAAAATAAAAAAGGAAAAAATTGAAAAACATATAAGCCTAATAATAAAACAATATAAAAAGTGAGAAAAAAAATTAAAAAAGAGAAAAGTTAATGCAAAATAAAAAAAGTATGAGAATTTAAAAACGCAAATAAGAAATGAAAGGAAATTTGTGAAAAAAAAAAAAAGAAAGCAAGAAAAGAATAAAAATGAAAAGACAAAAGATTTGGAATAAAAAAAAAAAAATAAAAATTTTTAAAACAACGAAAAAATAAAAACAAGTAAAAATGAAAGCATATGAAAAGAAAAGCAAAAAGAAGGAAAATTGTGAAGGGAAAAAGTTATTAAAAAATTACAAAGTAGAACAAAAATAGCAAAAAAAAAAAAAAAAAAAAAAAAAAATTTTGAACTTTATAAAAATTTTTTAAAATATAAATAAAAATAAATGGAAAAATAAATTAAGATAAAATATTAATATAGAAGAAAAAATTCAATAAAATACCAAAAAAGCAAAAAATAAAAAAGTAAGATATTAAAAAATTAGCGAATAAAAAAATATAAAAGAAAAATGAATAAAAATTTCAAATACAAAATAGAAAAAACTTTTAGTTCAGAATATACAAAGAAAAACAAAAAAATATAACAAATATAGGAAAAAGATATAAAAATCAAAGATAAAAAATAAAATAAAACAAAAGAAAGTGCACAAAAAAAGTCTAATAATTTAAAGATGCAAATAAGAAATGAAAGGAAATTTGTGAAAAAAATAAGAAAAGCAAGAAAAGAATAAAAATGAAAAGACAAAAGATTTGGAATAAAAAAGGAAAAAGAAATATAAAAAATTTTAAAACAACAAAAAAATTAAAAAGAAGCAACACTGAAAGCAGATGAAAAAAAAAAAAGCAAAAAGAAAGAAAATTTTGAAGGGAAAAAGTTATTTAAAAATTACAACATAGAACAAAAAAAATGAAAATGAAAAAAGAAAAAAGATTCAAAAAATAAAATTTTAAATTTTATAAAATTTTTAAAATATAAATAAAAAATAGTAATATAAAAGAAAAATAAAATAAAATACCAAAAATGGAAAAAAAAAAAAGTAAGAAAATAAAAAGTTAGCAAATCAAAAAAATATAAAAAGACAAAATGAATAGAAATTTGAAATATAAAACAGAAAAAACTTTTAGTTTAAAGGAAAAAAAAAACAAATACAAGAAAAAGATATAAAAAATCAAAGACAAAAAATAAAATAAAAGTTAACAAAAAAAGAAATAAAAACAAAAGGAAGTGCACAAAAAAAGAAGTTAGAGGTTTTAAAATTGTAAAAAAAAATTAGTTTATAAAATACGAACAAAAAAGAAAAAAAAATATAACGAACAATAAGAAATAAAGGTATAAAAAATGAAAGATAAAAAGTTAAAAGGAGATAAAAAATGAAAAGGGATTACAAAATAGAAAAAATTAATTTAGAAAACATAAGCAAAAAAGTAATAAGAAAAAAATAAAAAAAATCAAAGACAAAAAAATTAACAAAGGGAAAAAGTTAATACAAAATAAAAATAAAAACAAGACAAGGAAGTGCAAAAAAAAAAAGTTAAAACAAGAAAAAAATAAAAAATGAAGAGTCAAAATTATGAAATAAAACAAAAAGAAAAAAGTTTATAGAAAAAAACAAAGAAAAAAGTGAAAACAAAAAAAATATGAAAGCACGTGAAAAAATAAGTAAAAAAAGAAGAAAAATTTGAAAGGAGAAAAAGTTAAAGAAAAATTATAAAAATGCAATAGAAAATAACCAACAATGATAAAATAAAAAAATAAACCAAAATAAAAGATGAACAAAAATACAATAAAAATATAAAAAGTAAGAAAATAAAAAAGACAAAATTGAAAAAAAAAAAAATGAAATGGAATGACAAAAAAAAAAAAAGTTCAAAAAATACAAAAAATTGAAAAACATATAAGACATAATGAGAAAACAATATAAAAAGTCAAAGGCAAAAAATTAAAAAAGAGAAAAGTTAATTCAAAATAAAAATGAAAACCAAAGGAGAAAGTGCAAAAAAAAAAAAAGTATGAGAATTTAAAAACGCAAATAAGAAGTGAAAGGAAATTTGTGAAAAAAAAAAAGAAAAGTAAGAAAAGAATAAAAATGAAAAGAAAAGATTTGGAATAAAAAAAGCTTAAGAAATATAAATAATTTTAAAACAATGAAAGAATTAAAACAAATAAAAACAAAAGCATATGAAAAAAAGGCAAAAAGAAAGAAAATTTTGAAGGGAAAAAGTTATTGAAAATTTATAAAATAGAACAAAAAAAGCAAAAAAAATAGACAAAAAAATAGGAAAATGAAAAAATAAAAAATTTTGAACTTTATAAAAATTTTTTAAAATATAAATAAAAAATAAATTAAGAGAAAATATTAATATAAAAGAAAAAATTAAATAAAATACCAAAAAAGGAAAAAAATAAAAAGTAACAAAGTAAGAAAATAAAAAATTTACGAATCAAAAAAATATAAAAAGACAAAATGAATAAAAATTTCAAATACAAAATGGAAAAAACTTTTAGTTTAGAATGCACAAAGAAAACAAAAAATATATATATATATATATATATACAAATAGAGGAAAAAGATGAAAATAAAATAAAAGTTAATAAAAAATATAAATAAAATAAAAGAATGTGCACAAAAAAAAGTTTGAGGTTTTAAAATTATAAAGAAGAAATAAAAAAAGTGCGAACAAAAAGATTTAAGAGAAAGCAAGAAAAAAATAAAAAATGAAAATACAAAATATATAAAATAAAATTTGAGAAAAAAATGAGAAAAAGAAGAAAAAAATAAAAAATGAAGAGGCAAAAATATGAAATAAAACAAAAGAAAAAAATTTATAGAAAATTTTAAAACAAAGAAAAAAGTGAACAAAAAAAAATGAAAGCACATAAAAAAAAAGAAGAAAAATTTGAAAGGAGAAAAAGTTAATGAAAAATTATAAAAATGCAATAAAAAATAACCGAGAATGATAAAATAAGAAAAAAAGATAGAAAAATAAAAAATTTGAAAACTTAACAAAAATTTATGAAACTATAAAAAAAAGAAAGAAAAAAATTAAAGCAAAAAGAAAAGATAAATAAAGCACAAAAAAAGAAAAAAAACAAAAATACAACAAAAAATATAAAAAGTAAGAAAATAAAAAAGGAAAAAAATTGAAAAACATATAAGCCTAATAATAAAACAATATAAAAAGTGAGAAAAAAAATTAAAAAAGAGAAAGTTAATGCAAAATAAAAAAAGTACGAGAATTTAAAAACGCAAATAAGAAATGAAAGGAAATTTGTGAAAAAAAAAAAGAAAAGCAAGAAAAGAATAAAAATGAAAAGACAAAAGATTTGGAATAAAAAAAAAAAAATAAAAATTTTTAAAACAACGAAAAAATAAAAACAAGTAAAAATGAAAGCATATGAAAAAAGCAAAAAGAAGGAAAATTTTGAAGGGAAAAAGTTATTAAAAAATTACAAAGTAGAACAAAAATAGCAAAAAAAAAAAGAAAATAAAAAAAAAAATTTTGAACTTTATAAAAATTTTTTAAAATATAAATAAAAATAAATGGAAAAATAAATTAAGATAAAATATTAATATAGAAGAAAAAATTCAATAAAATACCAAAAAAGCAAAATAAAAAAGTAAGATATTAAAAAATTAGCGAATAAAAAAATATAAAAGAAAAATGAATAAAAATTTCAAATACAAAATAGAAAAAACTTTTAGTTCAGAATATACAAAGAAAAACAAAAAAAAAATATAACAAATATAGGAAAAAATATAAAAATCAAAGATAAAAAATAAAATAAAAACAAAAGAAGTGCACAAAAAAAGTCTAATAATTTAAAGATGCAAATAAGAAATGAAAGGAAATTTGTGAAAAAAATAAGAAAAGCAAGAAAAGAATAAAAATGAAAAGACAAAAGATTTGGAATAAAAAAGGAAAAAAGAAATATAAAAAATTTTAAAACAACAAAAAAATTAAAACAAGCAACACTGAAAGCAGATGAAAAAAAAAAAGCAAAAAGAAAGAAAATTTTGAAGGGAAAAAGTTATTGAAAAATTACAACATAGAACAAAAAAATGAAAATGAAAAAAGAAAAAAGATTCAAAAAATAAAAATTTTAAATTTTATAAAATTTTTTAAAATATAAATAAAAAATAGTAATATAAAAGAAAAAATAAAATAAAATACCAAAAATGGAAAAAAAAAAAAAGTAAGAAAATAAAAAGTTAGCAAATCAAAAAAATATAAAAAGACAAAATGAATAGAAATTTGAAATATAAAACAGAAAAAACTTTTAGTTTAAAGAAAAAAAAAAACAAATACAAGAAAAAGATATAAAAAATCAAAGATAAAAAATAAAATAAAAGTTAACAAAAAAAGAATAAAAACAAAAGGAAGTGCACAAAAAAAGAAGTTAGAGGTTTTAAAATTGTAAAAAAAAATTAGTTTATAAAATACGAACAAAAAAAAAAAAATATAACAAACAATAAGAAATAAAGGTATAAAAAATGAAAAGGGATTACAAAATAGAAAAAATTAATTTAGAAAACATAAGCAAGAAAAGTAATAAGAAAAAAATAAAAAAAATCAAAGACAAAAAATTAACAAAGGGAAAAAGTTAATACAAAATAAAAATAAAAACAAGACAAGGAAGTGCAAAAAAAAAAGTTAAAACAAGAAAAAAATAAAAAATGAAGAGTCAAAATTATGAAATAAAACAAAAAGAAAAAAGTGAAAACAAAAAAAATATGAAAGCACGTGAAAAAATAAGAAGAAAAATTTGAAAGGAGAAAAAGTTAAAGAAAAATTATAAAAATGCAATAGAAAATAACCAACAATGATAAAATAAAAAAATAAACCAAAATAAAAAGATGAACAAAAATACAATAAAAATATAAAAAGTAAGAAAATAAAAAGACAAAATGAATAAAAAAAAAAATGAAATGGAATGACAAAAAAAAAAAAAGTTCAAAAAATACAAAAAATTGAAAAACATATAAGACATAATGAGAAAACAATATAAAAAGTCAAAGGCAAAAAATTAAAAAAGAGAAAAGTTAATTCAAAATAAAAATGAAAACCAAAGGAGAAAGTGCAAAAAAAAAAAAGTATGAGAATTTAAAAACGCAAATAAGAAGTGAAAGGAAATTTGTGAAAAAAAAAAAGAAAAGTAAAAATAAAAATGAAAAGAAAAGATTTGGAATAAAAAAAGCTTAAGAAATATAAATAATTTTAAAACAATGAAAGAATTAAAACAAATAAAAACAAAAGCATATGAAAAAAAGGCAAAAAGAAAGAAAATTTTGAAGGGAAAAAGTTATTGAAAAATTTATAAATAGGAACAAAAAATAGCAAAAAAAAATAGACAAAAATAGGAAAATAGAAAAATGAAAAATGAACTTATAAAAATTTTAAAATATAAATAAAAATAAATTAAGAGAAAATATTAATATAAAGGAAAAAATAAAATAAAATACCGAAAAAGGGAATAAAAATAAAAAGTAAACAAAGTAAGAAATAAAAATTTACGAATCAAAAAATATAAAAAAGGCAAAATGAATAAAATTTCAAATACAAAATCGGAAAAAACTTTTAGTTTAGAATGCACAAAGAAAACAATAATATATATATATATATATAACAAATAGAGGAAAAGATGAAAAGAATAAAATAAAAGTATAATAAAACACAATATAAATTAAAAATAAATGAATGCTGCACAAAAAAAGAAAGTTTGGAGGTTTTAAAATTATAAAGAAGAAATAAAAAAAGTGCGAACAAAAGATTTAAGAGAAAGCAAGAAAAAAATAAAAAATGAAAATACAAAATATATAAAATAAAATTTGAGAAAAAAATGAGAAAAGAAGAAAAAAATAAAAAATGAAGAGGCAAAAATATGAAATAAAACAAAAGAAAAAAATTTATAGAAAATTTTAAAACAAAGAAAAAAGTGAACAAAAAAAAATGAAAGCACATAAAAAAAAAGAAGAAAAATTTGAAAGGAGAAAAAGTTAATGAAAAATTATAAAAATGCAATAAAAAATAACCGAGAATGATAAAATAAGAAAAAAAGATAGAAAAATAAAAAATTTGAAAACTTAACAAAAATTTATGAAACTATAAAAAAAGAAAGAAAAAAAAATTAAAGCAAAAGAAAAAAGATAAATAAAGCACAAAAAAAGAAAAAAAACAAAAATACAACAAAAAATATAAAAAGTAAGAAAATAAAAAAGGAAAAAAATTGAAAAACATATAAGCCTAATAATAAAACAATATAAAAAGTGAGAAAAAAAATTAAAAAAGAGAAAAGTTAATGCAAAATAAAAAAAAGTATGAGAATTTAAAAACGCAAATAAGAAATGAAAGGAAATTTGTGAAAAAAAAATAAGAAAAGCAAGAAAAGAATAAAAATGAAAAGACAAACGATTTGGAATAAAAAACAGAAAAAATAAAAATTTTTAAAATAATGAAAAAATTAAAACAAGTAAAAATGAAAGCATATGAAAAAAAAGTAAAAAGAAGGAAAATTTTGAAGGGAAAAGTTATTAAAAAATTACAAAGTAGGACAAAAATAGCAAGAAAAATAATAAAAGAAAAAGATCAAAAAATAAAAATAAAAATTTTGAACTTTTATAAAAATTTTTTAAAATATAAATAAAAATAAATGGAAAAATAAATTAAGATAAAATATTATATAGAAGAAAAAATTAAATAAATACCCAAAAAGCAAAAAATAAAAAGTAAGATATTAAAAAATTAGCGAATAAAAAAATACAAAAGAAAAATGAATAAAAATTTCAAATACAAAATAGAAAAACTTTTAGTTCAGAATATACAAAGAAAAACAAAAAAAATATAACAAATATAGGAAAAAGATATAAAAATCAAAGATAAAAAATAAAATAAAAAACAAAAGAAAGTGCACAAAAAAAGTCTAATAATTTAAAGATGCAAATAAGAAATGAAAGGAATTTGTGAAAAAATAAGAAAGCAAGAAAAGAATAAAAATGAAAAGACAAAAGATTTGGAATAAAAAAGGAAAAAAGAAATATAAAAAATTTTAAAACAACAAAAAATTAAAACAAGCAACACTGAAAGCAGATGAAAAAAAAAAAAAGCAAAAAGAAAGAAAATTTTGAAGGGAAAAAGTTATTGAAAATTACAACATAGAACAAAAAAAGAAATGAAAAAAGAAAAAAGATTCAAAAAAATAAAAATTTTAAATTTTATAAAATTTTTAAAAATATAAATAAAAAATAGTAATATAAAAGAAAAATAAATAAAATACCAAAATGGAAAAAAATAAAAGTAAGAAATAAAAAGTTAGCAAATCAAAAAAATATAAAAAGACAAAATGAATAGAAATTTGAAATATAAAACAGAAAAACTTTTAGTTTAAAGAAAAAAAAAAACAAATACAAGAAAAAGATATAAAAATCAAAGATAAAAAATAAAATAAAAGTTAACAAAAAAAGAAATAAAAACAAAAGGAAGTGCACAAAAAAAGAAGTTAGAGGTTTTAAAATTTGTAAAAAAAAATTAGTTTATAAAATACGAACAAAAAATAAAAAAATATAACAAACAATAAGAAATAAAGGTATAAAAAATGAAAGATAAAAAATTAAAGGAGATAAAAAATGAAAAGGGATTACAAAATAGAAAAAATTAATTTTAGAAAACATAAGCAAAAAAGTAATAAGAAAAAAATAAAAAAAATCAAAGAGAAAAAATTAACAAAGGGAAAAAGTTAATACAAAATAAAAATAAAAACAAGACAAGGAAGTGCAAAAAAAAAAAAGTTAAAACAAGAAAAAAAATAAAAAATGAAGAGTCAAAATTATGAAATAAAACAAAAAGAAAAAAGTGAAAACAAAAAAAATATGAAAGCACATGAAAAAATAAGTAAAAAAAGAAGAAAAATTTGAAAGGAGAAAAAGTTAAAGAAAAATTATAAAAATGCCAATAGAAAATAACCAACAATGATAAAATAAAAAATAAACCAAAATAAAAGATGAACAAAAATACAATAAAAATATAAAAAGTAAGAAAATAAAAAAAAAAATTGAATAAAAACTTAAAAATGAATGGAATACAAATAAAAAAAAAGTTCAAAAAATACAAAAAATTGAAAAACATATAAGACATAATGAGAAAAATATAAAAAAGTCAAGGCAAAAAATTAAAAAAGAGAAAAGTTAATTCAAATAAAATGAAAACCAAAGGAGAAAGTGCAAAAAAAAAAAAAGTATGAGAATTTAAAAACGCAAATAAGAAGTGAAAGGAAAATTGTGAAAAAAAGAAAAGAATAAAAATGAAAAGAAAAGATTTGGAATAAAAAAGCTTAAGAAATATAAATTAAATTTTAAACAATGAAAGAATTACAAACAAATTAAAAACCAAAAGCATATTGACAAAAAAGGCAAAAAAGAAAAGAAAATTTTGGAAGGGAAAAAGTATTGAAAAATTTATAAAATAGAACAAAAAATAGCAAAAAAAATAGGAACAAAAAAATAGGGAAAATGGAAAAAATAAAAAATTTTGAACTTATATAAAATATTTTTTAAAATATAAATAAAAAATAAATGAAAAAATTAATAAGATAAATTTAATGTAAAGAAAAATAAATAAAATTACCCAAAAAAGGAAGAAACATAAAAAGTAACAAAGTAAGAAATAGAAAATTACGAAATGGAAAAAACTTTAGTAAATGTACAAATGGAAACAAAACTTTTGGTAATATATTATATATAACAAAAATAGAGAAAATATATAACCAAATTAGAGGATAAAAGTATAAAAATATGATAAGATGAAAAATAAATAAGAATGTGCACAAAAAAGAAGTTTGAGTTTTAAAATTATAAAGAAGAAATAAAAAAAAGTGCGAACAAAAAGATTTAAGAGAAAGCAAGAAAAAAATAAAAAATGAAAATACAAATATATAAAATAAAATTTGAGAAAAAAATGAGAAAAAGAAGAAAAAAATAAAAAATGAAGAGGCAAAAATATGAAATAAAACAAAAAAAAAAAATTTATAGAAAATTTTAAAACAAAGAAAAAAGTGAACAAAAAAAACAATGAAGAAAAATTTGAAAGGAGAAAAAGTTAATGGAAAAATTATAAAAATGCAATAAAAAATAACCGAGAATGATAAAACAAGAAAAAAAGATTAGAAAAATAAAAAATTTGAAAACTTAACAAAAATTTATGAAACTATAAAAAAAGAAAGAAATAAAAATAAAAATAAAATAAGAAAAAAAATTAAAGCAAAAGAAAAAAGATAAATAAAGCACAAAAAAAGAAAAAAAACAAAAATACAACAAAAAATATAAAAGTAAGAAAATAAAAAAGGAAAAAAATTGAAAAACATATAAGCCTAATAATAAAACAATATAAAAAGTGAGAAAAAAAATTAAAAAAGAGAAAAGTTAATGCAAAATAAAAAAAAGTATGAGAATTTAAAAACGCAAATAAGAAATGAAAGGAAATTTGTGAAAAAAAAAATAAGAAAAGCAAGAAAAGAATAAAAATGAAAAGACAAAAGATTTGGAATAAAAAAGAAAAAAATAAAAATTTTTAAAATAACGAAAAAATTAAAACAAGTAAAAATGAAAGCATATGAAAAAAAGCAAAAAGAAGGAAAATTTTGAAGGGAAAAAGTTATTAAAAAATTACAAAGTAGAACAAAAATAGCAAAAAAAAAAAAGAAAAAAAAAAAAATTTGAACTTTATAAAAATTTTTTAAAATATAAATAAAAATAAATGGAAAAATAAATTAAGATAAAATATTAATATAGAAGAAAAAATTCAATAAAATACCAAAAAAGCAAAAAATAAAAAAGTAAGATATTAAAAAATTAGCGAATAAAAAAATATAAAAGAGAAAATGAATAAAAATTTCAAATACAAAATAGAAAAAACTTTTAGTTCAGAATATACAAAGAAAAACAAAAAAAAATATAACAAATATAGGAAAAAGATATAAAAATCAAAGATAAAAAATAAAATAAAACAAAAGAAAGTGCACAAAAAAAGTCTAATAATTTAAAGATGCAAATAAGAAATGAAAGGAAATTTGTGAAAAAAATAAGAAAGCAGGAAAAGAATAAAAATGAAAAGACAAAAGATTTGGAATAAAAAAGGAAAAAAGAAATATAAAAAATTTTAAAACAACAAAAAAATTAAAACAAGCAACACTGAAAGCAGATGAAAAAAAAAAAAAGCAAAAAGAAAGAAAATTTTGAAGGGAAAAAGTTATTGAAAAATTACAACATAGAACAAAAAAAAATGAAAAAAAGAAAAAAGATTCAAAAAATAAAAATTTTAAATTTTATAAAATTTTTTTAAAATATAAATAAAAAATAGTAATATAAAAGAAAAAAAATAAAATGAAAAAAAAAGTAAGAAAATAAAAAGTTAGCAAATCAAAAAAATATAAAAAGACAAAATGAATAGAAATTTGAAATATAAAACAGAAAAAACTTTTAGTTTAAAGAAAAAAAAAACAAATACAAGAAAAAGATATAAAAAATCAAAGATAAAAAATAAAATAAAAGTTAACAAAAAAAGAAATAAAAACAAAAGGAAGTGCACAAAAAAAGAAGTTAGAGGTTTTAAAATTGTAAAAAAAAATTAGTTTATAAAATACGAACAAAAAATAAAAAAAATATAACAAACAATAAGAAATAAAGGTATAAAAAATGAAAGATAAAAAATTAAAAGGAGATAAAAAATGAAAAGGGATTACAAAATAGAAAAAATTAATTTAGAAAACATAAGCAAAAAAAGTAATAAGAAAAAAATAAAAAAATCAAAGATAAAAAAATTAACAAAGGGAAAAAGTTAATACAAAATAAAAATAAAAACAAGACAAGGAAGTGCAAAAAAAAAAAGTTAAAACAAGAAAAAAATAAAAAATGAAGAGTCAAAATTATGAAATAAAACAAAAAGAAAAAAGTGAATAAACAAAAAAAAATATGAAAGCACATGAAAAAATAAGTAAAAAAGAAGAAAATTGAAGGAGAAAAGTTAAAGAAAATTATAAAAATGCAATAGAAAATAACCAACAATGATAAAATAAAAAAATAAACCAAAATAAAAGATGAACAAAAATACAATAAAAATATAAAAAGTAAGAAAATAAAAAAGACAAAAATTGAATAAAAACTTCAAAAATGAAATGGAATGACAAAATAAAAAAAAAAGTTCAAAAAATACAAAAAATTGAAAAACATATAAGACATAATGAGAAAACAATATAAAAAGTCAAAGGCAAAAAATTAAAAAAGAGAAAAGTTAATTCAAAATAAAAATGAAAACCAAAGGAGAAAGTGCAAAAAAAAAAAAGTATGAGAATTTAAAAACGCAAATAAGAAGTGAAAGGAAATTTGTGAAAAAAAAGAAAGAAATAAGAAAAAAATGAAAAGAAAAGATTTGGAATAAAAAAGCTTAAGAAATATAAATAATTTTAAAACAATGAAAGAATTAAACAAATAAAAAAAGAAAAGGCAAAAAGAAAGAAAATTTTGAAGGGAAAAAGTTATTGAAAATTTATAAAATAGAACAAAAAATAGCAAAAAAAAATAGACAAAAAAATAGGAAAATGAAAAAATAAAAATTTTGAACTTTATAAAAATTTTTAAAATATAAATGAAAAAATAAATTAGAGAAAATATTAATATA
Organism: Durio zibethinus; assembly: GCF_002303985.1. Next base: position 20,584 of record NW_019167965.1, on the reverse strand, counting down.
AAAGAAAAAATTAAATAAAATACCAAAAAAGGAAAAAATAAAAGTAACAAAGTAAGAAAATAAAAAATTTACGAATCAAAAAAATATAAAAAGACAAAATGAATAAAAATTTCAAATACAAAATGGAAAAAACTTTTAGTTTAGAATGTACAAAGAAAACAAAAATATATATATATATAACAAATAGAGGAAAAAGATGAAAAATAAAATAAAAGTTAATAAAAAATATAAATAAAATAAAAGAATGTGCACAAAAAAAGAAGTTTGAGGTTTTAAAATTATAAAGAAGAAATAAAAAAAAGTGCAAACAAAAAGATTTAAGAAAAAGCAAGAAAAAAATAAAAAATGAAAATACAAAATATATAAAATAAAATTTGAGAAAAAAATGAGAAAAAGAAGAAAAAAATAAAAAATGAAGAGGCAAAAATATGAAATAAAACAAAAAGAAAAAAATTTATAGAAAATTTTAAAACAAAGAAAAAAGTGAAGAAAAATTTGAAAGGAGAAAAAGTTAATGAAAAATTATAAAAATGCAATAAAAAATAACCGAGAATGATAAAATAAGAAAAAAAGATAGAAAAATAAAAAATTTGAAAACTTAACAAAAATTTATGAAACTATAAAAAAAGAAAGAAATAAAAAATAAAAATAAAATAAGAAAAAAAATTAAAGCAGAAGAAAAAAGATAAATAAAGCACAAAAAAAGAAAAAAAAACAAAAATACAACAAAAAATATAAAAAGTAAGAAAATAAAAAAGGAAAAAAATTGAAAAACATATAAGCCTAATAATAAAACAATATAAAAAGTGAGAAAAAAAATTAAAAAAGAGAAAAGTTAATGCAAAATAAAAAAAGTATGAGAATTTAAAAACGCAAATAAGAAATGAAAGGAAATTTGTGAAAAAAAAATAAGAAAAGCAAGAAAAGAATAAAAATGAAAAGACAAAAGATTTGGAATAAAAAAAAAAAAAATTAAAACAAGTAAAAATGAAAGCATATGAAAAAAAGCAAAAAGAAGGAAAATTTTGAAGGGAAAAAGTTATTAAAAAATTACAAAGTAGAACAAAAATAGCAAAAAAAAAAAGAAAATAAAAAAAATTTTAAACTTTATAAAAATTTTTTAAAATATAAATAAAAATAAATGGAAAAATAAATTAAGATAAAATATTAATATAGAAGAAAAAATTCAATAAAACACCAAAAAAGCAAAAAATAAAAAAGTAAGATATTAAAAAATTAGCGAATAAAAAAATATAAAAGAGAAAATGAATAAAAATTTCAAATACAAAATAGAAAAAACTTTTAGTTCAGAATATACAAAGAAAAACAAAAAAAATATAACAAATATAGGAAAAAGATATAAAAATCAAAGATAAAAAATAAAATAAAAACAAAAGAAAGTGCACAAAAAAAGTCTAATAATTTAAAGATGCAAATAAGAAATGAAAGGAAATTTGTGAAAAAAATAAGAAAAGCAAGAAAAGAATAAAAATGAAAAGACAAAAGATTTGGAATAAAAAAGGAAAAAAGAAATATAAAAAATTTTAAAACAACAAAAAAATTAAAACAAGCAACACTGAAAGCAGATGAAAAAAAAAAAAAAGCAAAAAGAAAGAAAATTTTGAAGGGAAAAAGTTATTGAAAAATTACAACATAGAACAAAAAAATGAAATGAAAAAAGAAAAAAGATTCAAAAAATAAAAATTTTAAATTTTATAAAATTTTTTAAAATATAAATAAAAAATAGTAATATAAAAGAAAAAAAAATAAATACCAAAATGGAAAAAAAAAAGTAAGAAAATAAAAGTTAGCAAATCAAAAAAATATAAAAAGACAAAATGAATAGAAATTTGAAATATAAAACAGAAAAACTTTTAGTTTAAAGGAAAAAAAAAACAAATACAAGAAAAAGATATAAAAAATCAAAGACAAAAAATAAAATAAAAGTTAACAAAAAAAGAAATAAAAACAAAAGGAAGTGCACAAAAAAAGAAGTTAGAGGTTTTAAAATTGTAAAAAAAAATTAGTTTATAAAATACGAACAAAAAATAAAAAAAATATAACAAACAATAAGAAATAAAGGTATAAAAAATGAAAGATAAAAAATTAAAAGGAGATAAAAAATGAAAAGGGATTACAAAATAGAAAAAATTAATTTAGAAAACATAAGCAAAAAGTAATAAGAAAAAAATAAAAGACAAAAAAATTAACAAAGGGAAAAAGTTAATACAAAATAAAAATAAAAACAAGACAAGGAAGTGCAAAAAAAAAAAAAGTTAAAAGAAGAAAAAAATAAAAAATGAAGAGTCAAAATTATGAAATAAAACAAAAAGAAAAAAGTTTATAGAATATTTTAAAACAAAGAAAAAAGTGAAAACAAAAAAAATATGAAAGCACGTGAAAAAATAAGTAAAAAAAAGAAGAAAAATTTGAAAGGAGAAAAAGTTAAAGAAAAATTATAAAAATGCAATAGAAAATAACCAACAATGATAAAATAAAAAAAGAAACCAAAATAAAAGATGAACAAAAATACAATAAAAATAAAAAAAGTAAGAAAATAAAAAAGACAAAAATTGAATAAAAAACTTCAAAAATGAAATGGAATGACAAAATTAAAAAAAAAAGTTAAAAAAATACAAAAAATTGAAAAACATATAAGACATAATGAGAAAACAATATAAAAAGTCAAAGGCAAAAAATAAAAAAAGAGAAAAGTTAATTCAAAATAAAAATGAAAACCAAAGGAGAAAGTGCAAAAAAAAAAAGTATGAGAATTTAAAAACGCAAATAAGAAGTGAAAGGAAATTTGTGAAAAAAAAAGAAAAGAAAAGTAAGAAAAGAATAAAAATGAAAAGAAAAGATTTGGAATAAAAAAAGCTTAAGAAATATAAATAATTTTAAAACAATGAAAGAATTAAAACAAATAAAAAGAAAAGGCAAAAAGAAAGAAAATTTTGAAGGGAAAAAGTTATTGAAAATTTATAAAATAGAACAAAAAATAGCAAAAAAAAATAGACAAAAAAATAGGAAAATGAAAAAATAAAAAATTTTGAACTTTATAAAAAATTTTTAAAATATAAATGAAAAAATAAATTAAGAGAAAATATTAATATAAAAGAAAAAATTAAATAAAATACCAAAAAAGGAAAAAAATAAAAAGTAACAAAGTAAGAAAATAAAAAATTTACGAATCAAAAAAATATAAAAAGACAAAATGAATAAAAATTTCAAATACAAAATGGAAAAAACTTTTAGTTTAGAATGTACAAAGAAAACAAAAAATATATATATATAACAAATAGAGGAAAAAGATGAAAAATAAAATAAAAGTTAATAAAAAATATAAATAGAAATAAAAGAATGTGCACAAAAAAAGAAGTTTGAGGTTTTAAAATTATAAAGAAGAAATAAAAAAAAGTGCGAACAAAAAGATTTAAGAGAAAGCAAGAAAAAATAAAAAATGAAAATACAAAATATATAAAATAAAATTTGAGAAAAAAATGAGAAAAAGAAGAAAAAAATAAAAAATGAAGAGGCAAAAATATGAAATAAAACAAAAAGAAAAAAATTTATAGAAAATTTTAAAACAAAAAAAAAATGAAAGCACATAAAAAAAAAGAAGAAAAATTTGAAAGGAGAAAAAGTTAATGAAAAATTATAAAAATGCAATAAAAAATAACCGAGAATGATAAAATAAGAAAAAAAGATAGAAAAATAAAAAATTTGAAAACTTAACAAAAATTTATGAAACTATAAAAAAAGAAAGAAATAAAAATAAAAATAAAATAAGAAAAAAATTAAAGCAAAAGAAAAAAGATAAATAAAGCACAAAAAAAGAAAAAAAAACAAAAATACAACAAAAAATATAAAAAGTAAGAAAATAAAAAAGGAAAAAAATTGAAAAACATATAAGCCTAATAATAAAACAATATAAAAAGTGAGAAAAAAAATTAAAAAAGAGAAAAGTTAATGCAAAATAAAAAAAGTATGAGAATTTAAAAACGCAAATAAGAAATGAAAGGAAATTTGTGAAAAAAAAATAAGAAAAGCAAGAAAAGAATAAAAATGAAAAGACAAAAGATTTGGAATAAAAAACAAAAAAATAAAAATTTTAAAATAACGAAAAATTTAAAACAAGTAAAATGAAAGCATATGAAAAAAAGCAAAAAGAAGGAAAATTTTGAAGGGAAAAAGTTATTAAAAAATTACAAAGTAGAACAAAAATAGCAAAAAAAAAAAGAAAATAAAAAAAAATTTTAAACTTTATAAAAATTTTTTAAAATATAAATAAAAATAAATGGAAAAATAAATTAAGATAAAATATTAATATAGAAGAAAAAATTCAATAAAATACCAAAAAAGCAAAAAATAAAAAAGTAAGATATTAAAAAATTAGCGAATAAAAAAATATAAAAGAGAAAATGAATAAAAATTTCAAATACAAAATAGAAAAACTTTTAGTTCAGAATATACAAAGAAAAACAAAAAAAATATAACAAATATAGGAAAAGATATAAAAATCAAAGATAAAAATAAAATAAAAACAAAGAAAGTGCACAAAAAAGTCTAATAATTTAAAGATGCAAATAAGAAATGAAAGGAAATTTGTGAAAAAAATAAGAAAAGCAAGAAAAGAATAAAAATGAAAAGACAAAAGATTTGGAATAAAAAAGGAAAAAAGAAATATAAAAAATTTTAAAACAACAAAAAAATTAAAACAAGCAACACTGAAAGCAGATGAAAAAAAAAAAAAAGCAAAAAGAAAGAAAATTTTGAAGGGAAAAAGTTATTGAAAAATTACAACATAGAACAAAAAAAATGAAAATGAAAAAAGAAAAAAGATTCAAAAAATAAAAATTTTAAATTTTATAAAAATTTTTTAAAATATAAATAAAAAATAGTAATATAAAAGAAAAAATAAAATAAAATACCAAAAATGGAAAAAAAAAAAAGTAAGAAAATAAAAAGTTAGCAAATCAAAAAAATATAAAAAGACAAAATGAATAGAAATTTGAAATATAAAACAGAAAAAACTTTTAGTTTAAAGAAAAAAAAAACAAATACAAGAAAAAGATATAAAAAATCAAAGATAAAAAATAAAATAAAAGTTAACAAAAAAAGAAATAAAAACAAAAGGAAGTGCACAAAAAAAGAAGTTAGAGGTTTTAAAATTGTAAAAAAAAATTAGTTTATAAAATACGAACAAAAAATAAAAAAAATATAACGAACAATAAGAAATAAAGGTATAAAAAATGAAAGATAAAAAATTAAAAGGAGATAAAAAATGAAAAGGGATTACAAAATAGAAAAAATTAATTTAGAAAACATAAGCAAAAAGTAATAAGAAAAAATTAAAAAAAATCAAAGACAAAAAAATTAACAAAGGGAAAAAGTTAATACAAAATAAAAATAAAAACAAGACAAGGAAGTGCAAAAAAAAAAAGTTAAAACAAGAAAAAAATAAAAAATGAAGAGTCAAAATTATGAAATAAAACAAAAAGAAAAAAGTTTATAGAATATTTTAAAACAAAGAAAAAAGTGAAAACAAAAAAAATATGAAAGCACGTGAAAAAATAAGTAAAAAAAAGAAGAAAAATTTGAAAGGAGAAAAAGTTAAAGAAAAATTATAAAAATGCAATAGAAAATAACCAACAATGATAAAATAAAAAAATAAACCAAAATAAAAGATGAACAAAAATACAATAAAAATATAAAAAGTAAGAAAATAAAAAAGACAAAAATTGAATAAAAACTTCAAAAATGAAATGGAATGACAAAATAAAAAAAAAAGTTCAAAAAATACAAAAAATTGAAAAACATATAAGACATAATGAGAAAACAATATAAAAAGTCAAAGGCAAAAAATTAAAAAAGAGAAAAGTTAATTCAAAATAAAAATGAAAACCAAAGGAGAAAGTGCAAAAAAAAAAAAGTATGAGAATTTAAAAACGCAAATAAGAAGTGAAAGGAAATTTGTGAAAAAAAAAAGAAAAGTAAGAAAGAATAAAAATGAAAAGAAAAGATTTGGAATAAAAAAAGCTTAAGAAATATAAATAATTTTAAAACAATGAAAGAATTAAAACAAATAAAACAAAGCATATGAAAAAAGGCAAAAAGAAAGAAAATTTTGAAGGGAAAAAGTTATTGAAAATTTATAAAATAGAACAAAAAATAGCAAAAAAAATAGACAAAAAAATAGGAAAATGAAAAAATAAAAAATTTTGAACTTTATAAAAAATTTTTAAAATATAAATGAAAAAATAAATTAAGAGAAAATATTAATATAAAAGAAAAAATTAAATAAAATACCAAAAAAGGAAAAAAATAAAAAGTAACAAAGTAAGAAAATAAAAAATTTACGAATCAAAAAAATATAAAAAGACAAAATGAATAAAAATTTCAAATACAAAATGGAAAAAACTTTTAGTTTAGAATGTACAAAGAAAACAAAAAATATATATATATATATAACAAATAGAGGAAAAAGATGAAAATAAAATAAAAGTTAATAAAAAATATAAATAAAATAAAAGAATGTGCACAAAAAAAGAAGTTTGAGGTTTTAAAATTATAAAGAAGAAATAAAAAAAAGTGCGAACAAAAAGATTTAAGAAAAAGCAAGAAAAAAATAAAAAATGAAAATACAAAATATATAAAATAAAATTTGAGAAAAAAATGAGAAAAAGAAGAAAAAAATAAAAAATGAAGAGGCAAAAATATGAAATAAAACAAAAAGAAAAAAATTTATAGAAAATTTTAAAACAAAGAAAAAAGTGAACAAAAAAAATGAAAGCACATAAAAAAAAAAGAAGAAAAATTTGAAAGGAGAAAAAGTTAATGAAAAATTATAAAAATGCAATAAAAAATAACCGAGAATGATAAAATAAGAAAAAAAGATAGAAAAATAAAAAATTTGAAAACTTAACAAAAATTTATGAAACTATAAAAAAAGAAAGAAAAAAAAAATTAAAGCAAAAGAAAAAAGATAAATAAAGCACAAAAAAGAAAAAAAAAACAAAAATACAACAAAAAATATAAAAAGTAAGAAAATAAAAAAGGAAAAAAATTGAAAAACATATAAGCCTAATAATAAAACAATATAAAAAGTGAGAAAAAAAATTAAAAAAGAGAAAAGTTAATGCAAAATAAAAAAAGTATGAGAATTTAAAAACGCAAATAAGAAATGAAAGGAAATTTGTGAAAAAAAAAAAGAAAAGCAAGAAAAGAATAAAAATGAAAAGACAAAAGATTTGGAATAAAAAACAGAAAAATAAAAATTTTTAAAATAACGAAAAAATTAAAACAAGTAAAAATGAAAGCATATGAAAAAAAGCAAAAAGAAGGAAAATTTTGAAGGGAAAAAGTTATTAAAAAATTACAAAGTAGAACAAAAATAGCAAAAAAAAAAAGAAAATAAAAAAAAAAATTTGAACTTTATAAAAATTTTTTAAAATATAAATAAAAATAAATGGAAAAATAAATTAAGATAAAATATTAATATAGAAGAAAAAATTCAATAAAATACCAAAAAAGCAAAAAATAAAAAAGTAAGATATTAAAAAATTAGCGAATAAAAAAATATAAAAGAGAAAATGAATAAAAATTTCAAATACAAAATAGAAAAAACTTTTAGTTCAGAATATACAAAGAAAAACAAAAAAAATATAACAAATATAGGAAAAAGATATAAAAATCAAAGATAAAAAATAAAATAAAAACAAAAGAAAGTGCACAAAAAAAGTCTAATAATTTAAAGATGCAAATAAGAAATGAAAGGAAATTTGTGAAAAAAATAAGAAAAGCAAGAAAAGAATAAAAATGAAAAGACAAAAGATTTGGAATAAAAAAGGAAAAAGAAATATAAAAAATTTTAAAACAACAAAAAATTAAAACAAGCAACACTGAAAGCAGATGAAAAAAAAAAAAAGCAAAAAGAAAGAAAATTTTGAAGGGAAAAAGTTATTGAAAAATTACAACATAGAACAAAAAAAATGAAAATGAAAAAAGAAAAAAGATTCAAAAAATAAAAATTTTAAATTTTATAAAAATTTTTAAAATATAAATAAAAAATAGTAATATAAAAGAAAAAATAAAATAAAATACCAAAAATGGAAAAAAAAAAAAGTAAGAAAATAAAAAGTTAGCAAATCAAAAAAATATAAAAAGACAAAATGAATAGAAATTTGAAATATAAAACAGAAAAAACTTTTAGTTTAAAGAAAAAAAAAAACAAATACAAGAAAAAGATATAAAAAAAATCAAAGATAAAAAAATAAAATAAAAGTTAACGAAAAAAGAAATAAAAACAAAAGGAAGTGCACAAAAAAAGAAGTTAGAGGTTTTAAAATTGTAAAAAAAAATTAGTTTATAAAATACGAACAAAAAAGAAAAAAAAATATAACGAACAATAAGAAATAAAGGTATAAAAAATGAAAAGGGATTACAAAATAGAAAAAATTAATTTAGAAAACATAAGCAAAAAAGTAATAAGAAAAAAATAAAAAAATCAAAGACAAAAAAATTAACAAAGGGAAAAAGTTAATACAAAATAAAAATAAAACAAGACAAGGAAGTGCAAAAAAAAAGTTAAAACAAGAAAAAAATAAAAATGAAGAGTCAAAATTATGAAATAAAACAAAAGAAAAAAGTGAAAACAAAAAAAATATGAAAGCACGTGAAAAAATAAGTAAAAAAAGAAGAAAAAATTGAAAGGAGAAAAGTTAAGAAAAATTATAAAAATTGCAATAGAAAATAACCAACAATGATAAAATAAAAAATAAACCAAAATAAAAGATTGAACAAAAATACAATAAAAATATAAAAAGTAAGAAAATAAAAAAGACAAAAATTGAATAAAAACTTCAAAAATGAAATGGAAATGACAAAATAAAAAAAAAAAAGTTCAAAAAATACAAAAAATTTAAAAACATATAAGACATAATGAGAAAACAATATAAAAAGTCAAAGGAAAAAAAATTAAAAAGAGAAAAGTTAATTCAAAATAAAAATGAAAACCAAGGAGAGAGTGCAAAAAAAAAAAAAAGTGTGAGAATTTAAAAACGCAAATAAGAAGTGAAAGGAAATTTGTGAAAAAAAAAAAAGAAAAGTAAGAAAAGAATAAAAATGAAAAGAAAAGATTTGGAATAAAAAAAGCTTAAGAAATATAAATAATTTTAAAACAATGAAAGAATTAAAACAAATAAAAACAAAAGCATATGAAAAAAGGCAAAAGAAAGAAAATTTTGAAGGGAAAAAGTTATTGAAAATTTATAAAATAGAACAAAAAATAGCGAAAAAAATAGACAAAAAAATAGGAAAATGAAAAAATAAAAAATTTTGAACTTTATAAAAAATTTTTAAAATATAAATGAAAAATAAATTAAGAGAAAATATTAATATAAAAGAAAAAATTAAATAAAATACCAAAAAGGAAAAAAAATAAAAAGTAACAAAGTAAGAAAATAAAAATTTACGAATCAAAAAAATATAAAAGACAAAATGAATAAAAATTTCAAATACGAAATGGAAAAAACTTTTAGTTTAGAATGCACAAAGAAAACAAAAAAAAAATATATATATATATATATATTGACAAATAGAGGAAAAAGATGTAAATAAAATAAATGTTAATAAAAAATAAAATAAAAATAAAAGAATGTGCACAAAAAAGAAGCTTGAGGTTTTAAATTATAAAGAAGAAATAAAAAAAAGTGCGAACAAAAAGATTAAGAGAAAGCAAGAAAAAAATAAAAAATGAAAATACAAAATATATAAAATAAAATTTGAGAAAAAAATGAGAAAAAGAAGAAAAAAATAAAAAATGAAGAGGCAAAAATATGAAATAAAACAAAAAGAAAAAATTTATAGAAAATTTTAAAACAAAGAAAAAAGTGAACAAAAAAAAATGAAAGCACATAAAAAAAAAGAAGAAAAAAATTTGAAAGGAGAAAAAGTTAATGAAAAATTATAAAATGCAATAAAAATAACCGAGAATGATAAAATAAGAAAAAAAGATAGAAAAATAAAAAATTTGAAAACTTAACAAAATTTATGAAACTATAAAAAAAGAAAGAAAAAAAAAAATTAAAGCAAAAGAAAAAAGATAAATAAAGCACAAAAAAAGAAAAAAAAACAAAAATACAACAAAAAATATAAAAAGTAAGAAAATAAAAAAGGAAAAAAATTGAAAAACATATAAGCCTAATAATAAAACAATATAAAAAGTGAGAAAAAAAATTAAAAAAGAGAAAAGTTAATGCAAAATAAAAAAAGTATGAGAATTTAAAAACGCAAATAAGAAATGAAAGGAAATTTGTGAAAAAAAATAAGAAAAGCAAGAAAAGAATAAAAATGAAAAGACAAAAGATTTGGAATAAAAAAAAAAAATAAAAATTTTTAAAATAACGAAAAATTAAAACAAGTAAAAATGAAAGCATATGAAAAAAAGCAAAAAGAAGGAAAATTTTGAAGGGAAAAAGTTATTAAAAAATTACAAAGTAGAACAAAAATAGCAAAAAAAAAAGAAAATAAAAAAAAAATTTTGAACTTTATAAAAATTTTTTAAAATATAAATAAAAATAAATGGAAAAATAAATTAAGATAAAATATTAATATAGAAGAAAAAATTCAATAAAATACCAAAAAAGCAAAAAATAAAAAAGTAAGATATTAAAAAATTAGCGAATAAAAAAATATAAAAGAGAAAATGAATAAAAATTTCAAATACAAAATAGAAAAAACTTTTAGTTCAGAATATGCAAAGAAAAACAAAAAAAATATAACAAATATAGGAAAAAGATATAAAAATCAAAGATAAAAAATAAAATAAAAACAAAAGAAAGTGCACAAAAAAAGTCTAATAATTTAAAGATGCAAATAAGAAATGAAAGGAAATTTGTGAAAAAAATAAGAAAAGCAAGAAAAGAATAAAAATGAAAAGACAAAAGATTTGGAATAAAAAAGGGAAAAAGAAATATAAAAAATTTTAAAACAACAAAAAAATTAAAAGAAGCAACACTGAAAGCAGATGAAAAAAAAAAAGCAAAAAGAAAGAAAATTTTGAAGGGAAAAAGTTATTGAAAAATTACAACATAGAACAAAAAAAATGAAAATGAAAAAAGAAAAAAGATTCAAAAAATAAAAATTTTAAATTTTATAAAAAATTTTAAAATATAAATAAAAAATAGTAATATAAAAGAAAAAATAAAATAAAATACCAAAAATGGAAAAAAAAAAAAGTAAGAAAATAAAAGTTAGCAAATCAAAAAAATATAAAAAGACAAAATGAATAGAAATTTGAAATATAAAACAGAAAAAACTTTTAGTTTAAAGAAAAAAAAAACAAATACAAGAAAAAGATATAAAAAATCAAAGATAAAAAATAAAATAAAAGTTAACAAAAAAAGAAATAAAAACAAAAGGAAGTGCACAAAAAAAGAAGTTAGAGGTTTTAAAATTGTAAAAAAAAATTAGTTTATAAAATACGAACAAAAAATAAAAAAAATATAACGAACAATAAGAAATAAAGGTATAAAAAATGAAAGATAAAAAATTAAAAGGAGATAAAAAATGAAAAGGGATTACAAAATAGAAAAAATTAATTTAGAAAACATAAGCAAAAAGTAATAAGAAAAAAATAAAAAAAATCAAAGACAAAAAAATTAACAAAGGGAAAAGTTAATACAAAATAAAAATAAAAACAAGACAAGGAAGTGCAAAAAAAAAAGTTAAAACAAGAAAAAAATAAAAAATGAAGAGTCAAAATTATGAAATAAAACAAAAAGAAAAAAGTGAATAAACAAAAAAGGAAAAAATATGAAAGCACGTGAAAAAATAAGTAAAAAAGAAGAAAAAATTGAAAGGAGAAAAAGTTAAAGAAAAATTATAAAAATGCAATAGAAAATAACCAACAATGATAAAATAAAAAAATAAACCAAAATAAAAGATGAACAAAAATACAATAAAAATATAAAAAGTAAGAAAATAAAAAAGACAAAAATTGAATAAAAACTTCAAAAATGAAATGGAATGACAAAATAAAAAAAAAAAAGTTCAAAAAATACAAAAAATTTAAAAACATATAAGACATAATGAGAAAACAATATAAAAAGTCAAAGGAAAAAAATTAAAAAAGAGAAAAGTTAATTCAAAATAAAAATGAAAACCAAAGGAGAGAGTGCAAAAAAAAAAAAAAGTGTGAGAATTTAAAAACGCAAATAAGAAGTGAAAGGAAATTTGTGAAAAGAATAAAAATGAAAAGAAAAGATTTGGAATAAAAAAAGCTTAAGAAATATAAATAATTTTAAAACAATGAAAGAATTAAAACAAATAAAAACAAAAGCATATGAAAAAAAGGCAAAAAGAAAGAAAATTTTGAAGGGAAAAGTTATTGAAAATTTATAAAATAGAACAAAAATAGCGAAAAAAATAGACAAAAAAATAGGAAAATGAAAAAATAAAAAATTTTGAACTTTATAAAAATTTTTAAAATATAAATGAAAAAATAAATTAAGAGAAAATATTAATATAAAAGAAAAAAATTAAATAAAATACCAAAAAAGGAAAAAAAATAAAAAGTAACAAAGTAAGAAAATAAAAAATTTACGAATCAAAAAAATATAAAAAGACAAAATGAATAAAAATTTCAAATACGAAATGGAAAAAACTTTTAGTTTAGAATGCACAAAGAAAACAAAAAAAAATATATATATATATATATATGACAAATAGAGGAAAAAGATGTAAAATAAAATAAATGTTAATAAAAAATATAAATAAAAATAAAAGAATGTGCACAAAAAAAGAAGCTTGAGGTTTTAAAATTATAAAGAAGAAATAAAAAAAAGTGCGAACAAAAAGATTTAAGAGAAAGCAAGAAAAAAATAAAAAATGAAAATACAAAATATATAAAATAAAATTTGAGAAAAAAATGAGAAAAAGAAGAAAAAAATAAAAAATGAAGAGGCAAAAATATGAAATAAAACAAAAGAAAAAAATTTATAGAAAATTTTAAAACAAAGAAAAAAGTGAACAAAAAAAAATGAAAGCACATAAAAAAAAAGAAGAAAAATTTGAAAGGAGAAAAAGTTAATGAAAAATTATAAAAATGCAATAAAAAATAACCGAGAATGATAAAATAAGAAAAAAGATAGAAAAAATAAAAAATTTGAAAACTTAACAAAAAATTTATGAAACTATAAAAAAAGAAAGAAAAAAAAATTAAAGCAAAAGAAAAAGATAAATAAAGCACAAAAAAAGAAAAAAAAAACAAAAATACAACAAAAAATATAAAAAGTAAGAAAATAAAAAAGGAAAAAAATTGAAAAACATATAAGCCTAATAATAAAACAATATAAAAAGTGAGAAAAAAATTAAAAAAGAGAAAAGTTAACGCAAATAAAAAAAGTATGAGAATTTAAAAACGCAAATAAGAAATGAAAGGAAATTTGTGAAAAAAAAAAAAAAGAAAAGCAAGAAAAGAATAAAAATGAAAAGACAAAAGATTGGAACAAAAAACAAAAAATAAAAATTTTTAAAATAACGAAAAAATTAAAACAAGTAAAAATGAAAGCATATGAAAAAAAGCAAAAAGAAGGAAAATTTTGAAGGGAAAAAGTTATTAAAAAATTACAAAGTAGAACAAAAATAGCAAAAAAAAAAGAAAATAAAAAAATAAAAAAAAATTTTGAACTTTATAAAAATTTTTTAAAATATAAATAAAAATAAATGGAAAAATAAATTAAGATAAAATATTAATATAGAAGAAAAAATTCAATAAAATACCAAAAAAGCAAAAAATAAAAAAGTAAGATATTAAAAAATTAGCGAATAAAAAAATATAAAAGAGAAAATGAATAAAAATTTCAAATACAAAATAGAAAAAACTTTTAGTTCAGAATATGCAAAGAAAAACAAAAAAAATATAACAAATATAGGAAAAAGATATAAAAATCAAAGATAAAAAATAAAATAAAAACAAAAGAAAGTGCACAAAAAAGTCTAATAATTTAAAGATGCAAATAAGAAATGAAAGGAAATTTGTGAAAAAAATAAGAAAAGCAAGAAAAGAATAAAAATGAAAAGACAAAAGATTTGGAATAAAAAAGGGAAAAAGAAATATAAAAAATTTTAAAACAACAAAAAAATTAAAAGAAGCAACACTGAAAGCAGATGAAAAAAAAAAAGCAAAAAGAAAGAAAATTTTGAAGGGAAAAAGTTATTGAAAAATTACAACATAGAACAAAAAAAATGAAAATGAAAAAAGAAAAAAGATTCAAAAAATAAAAATTTTAAATTTTATAAAAAAATTTTAAAATATAAATAAAAAATAGTAATATAAAAGAAAAAATAAAATAAAATACCAAAAATGGAAAAAAAAAAAGTAAGAAAATAAAAAGTTAGCAAATCAAAAAAATATAAAAAGACAAAATGAATAGAAATTTGAAATATAAAACAGAAAAAACTTTTAGTTTAAAGAAAAAAAAAAACAAATACAAGAAAAAGATATAAAAAAAATCAAAGATAAAAAAATAAAATAAAAGTTAACGAAAAAAGAAATAAAAACAAAAGGAAGTGCACAAAAAAAGAAGTTAGAGGTTTTAAAATTGTAAAAAAAAATTAGTTTATAAAATACGAACAAAAAAGAAAAAAAAATATAACGAACAATAAGAAATAAAGGTATAAAAAATGAAAAGGGATTACAAAATAGAAAAAATTAATTTAGAAAACATAAGCAAAAAAGTAATAAGAAAAAAATAAAAAAATCAAAGACAAAAAATTAACAAAGGGAAAAAGTTAATACAAAATAAAAATAAAAACAAGACAAGGAAGTGCAAAAAAAAAGTTAAAACAAGAAAAAAATAAAAAATGAAGAGTCAAAATTATGAAATAAAACAAAAAGAAAAAAGTGAAAACAAAAAAAATATGAAAGCACGTGAAAAAATAAGTAAAAAAAGAAGAAAAAATTGAAAGGAGAAAAAGTTAAAGAAAAATTATAAAAATGCAATAGAAAATAACCAACAATGATAAAATAAAAAAATAAACCAAAATAAAAGATGAACAAAAATACAATAAAAATATAAAAAGTAAGAAAATAAAAAAGACAAAAATTGAATAAAAACTTCAAAAATGAAATGGAATGACAAAATAAAAAAAAAAAGTTCAAAAAATACAAAAAATTTAAAAACATATAAGACATAATGAGAAAACAATATAAAAAGTCAAAGGAAAAAAATTAAAAAGAGAAAAGTTAATTCAAAATAAAAATGAAAACCAAAGGAGAGAGTGCAAAAAAAAAAAAAAGTGTGAGAATTTAAAAACGCAAATAAGAAGTGAAAGGAAATTTGTGAAAAAAAAAAAGAAAAGTAAGAAAAGAATAAAAATGAAAAGAAAAGATTTGGAATAAAAAAAGCTTAAGAAATATAAATAATTTTAAAACAATGAAAGAATTAAAACAAATAAAAACAAAAGCATATGAAAAAAAGGCAAAAAGAAAGAAAATTTTGAAGGGAAAAAGTTATTGAAAATTTATAAAATAGAACAAAAAATAGCGAAAAAAATAGACAAAAAAATAGGAAAATGAAAAAATAAAAAATTTTGAACTTTATAAAAAATTTTTAAAATATAAATGAAAAAATAAATTAAGAGAAAATATTAATATAAAAGAAAAAATTAAATAAAATACCAAAAAAGGAAAAAAAATAAAAAGTAACAAAGTAAGAAAATAAAAATTTAGCGAATCAAAAAAATATAAAAAGACAAAATGAATAAAAATTTCAAATACGAAATGGAAAAAACTTTTAGTTTAGAATGCACAAAGAAAACAAAAAAAAATATATATATATATATATATGACAAATAGAGGAAAAAGATGTAAAATAAAATAAATGTTAATAAAAAATATAAATAAAAATAAAAGAATGTGCACAAAAAAAGAAGCTTGAGGTTTTAAAATTATAAAGAAGAAATAAAAAAAAGTGCGAACAAAAAGATTTAAGAGAAAGCAAGAAAAAAATAAAAAATGAAAATACAAAATATATAAAATAAAATTTGAGAAAAAAATGAGAAAAAGAAGAAAAAAATAAAAATGAAGAGGCAAAAATATGAAATAAAACAAAAAGAAAAAAATTTATAGAAAATTTTAAAACAAAGAAAAAAGTGAACAAAAAAAAATGAAAGCACATAAAAAAAAAAGAAGAAAAATTTGAAAGGAGAAAAAGTTAATGAAAAATTATAAAAATGCAATAAAAAATAACCGAGAATGATAAAATAAGAAAAAAAGATAGAAAAATAAAAAATTTGAAAACTTAACAAAAATTTATGAAACTATAAAAAAAGAAAGAAAAAAAATTAAAGCAAAAGAAAAAAGATAAATAAAGCACAAAAAAAGAAAAAAAAACAAAAATACAACAAAAAATATAAAAAGTAAGAAAATAAAAAAGGAAAAAAATTGAAAAACATATAAGCCTAATAATAAAACAATATAAAAAGTGAGAAAAAAAATTAAAAAAGAGAAAAGTTAACGCAAAATAAAAAAAGTATGAGAATTTAAAAACGCAAATAAGAAATGAAAGGAAATTTGTGAAAAAAAAAAAAAAGAAAAGCAAGAAAAGAATAAAAATGAAAAGACAAAAGATTTGGAACAAAAAACAAAAAAATAAAAATTTTTAAAATAACGAAAAAATTAAAACAAGTAAAAATGAAAGCATATGAGAAAAAGCAAAAAGAAGGAAAATTTTGAAGGGAAAAAGTTATTAAAAAATTACAAAGTAGAACAAAAATAGCAAAAAAAAAAAGAAAATAAAAAAATAAAAAAAAATTTTGAACTTTATAAAAATTTTTTAAAATATAAATAAAAATAAATGGAAAAATAAATTAAGATAAAATATTGATATAGAAGAAAAAATTCAATAAAATACCAAAAAAGCAAAAAATAAAAAAGTAAGATATTAAAAAATTAGCGAATAAAAAAATATAAAAGAGAAAATGAATAAAAATTTCAAATACAAAATAGAAAAAACTTTTAGTTCAGAATATGCAAAGAAAAACAAAAAAAATATAACAAATATAGGAAAAAGATATAAAAATCAAAGATAAAAAATAAAATAAAAACAAAAGAAAGTGCACAAAAAAAGTCTAATAATTTAAAGATGCAAATAAGAAATGAAAGGAAATTTGTGAAAAAAATAAGAAAAGCAAGAAAAGAATAAAAATGAAAAGACAAAAGATTTGGAATAAAAAAGGGAAAAAGAAATATAAAAAATTTTAAAACAACAAAAAAATTAAAAGAAGCAACACTGAAAGCAGATGAAAAAAAAAAAGCAAAAAGAAAGAAAATTTTGAAGGGAAAAAGTTATTGAAAAATTACAACATAGAACAAAAAAAATGAAAATGAAAAAAGAAAAAAGATTCAAAAAATAAAAATTTTAAATTTTATAAAAAAATTTTAAAATATAAATAAAAAATAGTAATATAAAAGAAAAAATAAAATAAAATACCAAAAATGGAAAAAAAAAAAGTAAGAAAATAAAAAGTTAGCAAATCAAAAAAATATAAAAAGACAAAATGAATAGAAATTTGAAATATAAAACAGAAAAAACTTTTAGTTTAAAGAAAAAAAAAAACAAATACAAGAAAAAGATATAAAAAAATCAAAGATAAAAAAATAAAATAAAAGTTAACGAAAAAAGAAATAAAAACAAAAGGAAGTGCACAAAAAAAGAAGTTAGAGGTTTTAAAATTGTAAAAAAAAATTAGTTTATAAAATACGAACAAAAAAGAAAAAAAAATATAACGAACAATAAGAAATAAAGGTATAAAAAATGAAAAGGGATTACAAAATAGAAAAAATTAATTTAGAAAACATAAGCAAAAAAGTAATAAGAAAAAAATAAAAAAAATCAAAGACAAAAAAATTAACAAAGGGAAAAAGTTAATACAAAATAAAAATAAAAACAAGACAAGGAAGTGCAAAAAAAAAAGTTAAAACAAGAAAAAAATAAAAAATGAAGAGTCAAAATTATGAAATAAAACAAAAAGAAAAAAGTGAAAACAAAAAAAATATGAAAGCACGTGAAAAAATAAGTAAAAAAAGAAGAAAAAATTGAAAGGAGAAAAAGTTAAAGAAAAATTATAAAAATGCAATAGAAAATAACCAACAATGATAAAATAAAAAAATAAACCAAAATAAAAGATGAACAAAAATACAATAAAAATATAAAAAGTAAGAAAATAAAAAAGACAAAAATTGAATAAAAACTTCAAAAATGAAATGGAATGACAAAATAAAAAAAAAAAGTTCAAAAAATACAAAAAATTTAAAAACATATAAGACATAATGAGAAAACAATATAAAAAGTCAAAGGAAAAAAATTAAAAAAGAGAAAAGTTAATTCAAAATAAAAATGAAAACCAAAGGAGAGAGTGCAAAAAAAAAAAAAAGTGTGAGAATTTAAAAACGCAAATAAGAAGTGAAAGGAAATTTGTGAAAAAAAAAAAGAAAAGTAAGAAAAGAATAAAAATGAAAAGAAAAGATTTGGAATAAAAAAAGCTTAAGAAATATAAATAATTTTAAAACAATGAAAGAATTAAAACAAATAAAAACAAAAGCATATGAAAAAAAGGCAAAAAGAAAGAAAATTTTGAAGGGAAAAAGTTATTGAAAATTTATAAAATAGAACAAAAAATAGCGAAAAAAATAGACAAAAAAATAGGAAAATGAAAAAATAAAAAATTTTGAACTTTATAAAAAATTTTTAAAATATAAATGAAAAAATAAATTAAGAGAAAATATTAATATAAAAGAAAAAATTAAATAAAATACCAAAAAAGGAAAAAAAATAAAAAGTAACAAAGTAAGAAAATAAAAAATTTACGAATCAAAAAAATATAAAAAGACAAAATGAATAAAAATTTCAAATACGAAATGGAAAAAACTTTTAGTTTAGAATGCACAAAGAAAACAAAAAAAAATATATATATATATATATATATGACAAATAGAGGAAAAAGATGTAAAATAAAATAAATGTTAATAAAAAATATAAATAAAAATAAAAGAATGTGCACAAAAAAAGAAGCTTGAGGTTTTAAAATTATAAAGAAGAAATAAAAAAAGTGCGAACAAAAAGATTTAAGAGAAAGCAAGAAAAAAATAAAAAATGAAAATACAAAATATATAAAATAAAATTTGAGAAAAAAATGAGAAAAAGAAGAAAAAAATAAAAAATGAAGAGGCAAAAATATGAAATAAAACAAAAAGAAAAAAATTTATAGAAAATTTTAAAACAAAGAAAAAAGTGAACAAAAAAAAATGAAAGCACATAAAAAAAAAAGAAGAAAAATTTGAAAGGAGAAAAAGTTAATGAAAAATTATAAAAATGCAATAAAAAATAACCGAGAATGATAAAATAAGAAAAAAAGATAGAAAAATAAAAAATTTGAAAACTTAACAAAAATTTATGAAACTATAAAAAAGAAAGAAAAAAAATTAAAGCAAAAGAAAAAAGATAAATAAAGCACAAAAAAAGAAAAAAAAACAAAAATACAACAAAAAATATAAAAAGTAAGAAAATAAAAAAGGAAAAAAATTGAAAAACATATAAGCCTAATAATAAAACAATATAAAAAGTGAGAAAAAAAATTAAAAAAGAGAAAAGTTAACGCAAAATAAAAAAAGTATGAGAATTTAAAAACGCAAATAAGAAATGAAAGGAAATTTGTGAAAAAAAAAAAAAAGAAAAGCAAGAAAAGAATAAAAATGAAAAGACAAAAGATTTGGAACAAAAAACAAAAAAATAAAAATTTTTAAAATAACGAAAAAATTAAAACAAGTAAAATGAAAGCATATGAGAAAAAGCAAAAAGAAAGGAAAATTTTGAAGGAAAAAGTTATTAAAAAATTACAAAGTAGAACAAAAATAGCAAAAAAAAAAGAAAATAAAAAATAAAAAAAATTTTGAACTTTATAAAATTTTTTAAAATATAAATAAAAATAAATGGAAAAATAAATTAAGATAAAATATTATATAGAAGAAAAAATTCAATAAAATACCAAAAAAGCAAAAAATAAAAAAGTAGATATTTAAAAAAATTAGCGAATAAAAAGAATATAAAAAGAGAAAAGGAATAAAATTTCAAATACAAAATAAGGAAAAAAACTTTTAGTTCAGAATATGCAAATTAAAAAACAAAAAATATAACAAAATATAGGAAAAAGAATAAAAAATCCAAAGATAAAAAAATAAAATAAACCACAAAAAGAAGTGCACAAAAAAAAGTCTAAATAATTTAAAAATGCAAATTAAGAAATGAAAGGAAAATTGCTGAAAAATTAAGAAAAGAATAAAAGATGAAAACGCACAAAAGATTGGAATTAAAAAAGAAAAAAGAAATTGTAAAAACAGTTATTAAACACTGTAACAAAATATGTAAAACAAAGTAAACTATGAAAAGCAATATGAAAAAAAAAAAAAGCAAAAAGAAAGAAAATTTTGAAGGGAAAAAGTTATTGAAAAATTACAACATAGAACAAAAAAAATGAAAATGAAAAAAGAAAAAAGATTCAAAAAATAAAAATTTTAAATTTT
>NW_019167964.1:0-47478 GCF_002303985.1 Durio zibethinus | reverse complement strand
TATTTTATTCTGAATAAGCTTGAATGATCAAAAACATTTGTTATATGACCAAACAAAAGGTTAATAACAATTTAAAATAGATAATCATTGTAATAGCTATAATTATTTGAAATGATTCGATAAGTAGATTCACTTTTTAAATCATGTATTATTTGAAATATTAATAAATTTGTATTATTTTATTTCAGATAAGCTTGTGTGAACTGAAACAATTGTTTTATGACAAAATAAAAAGATCATAACGATTTGAAATAGTTAATTGTTCATATAGTTTTAATTGTTTGAACTGCTTTAGCAAACAGATTTATTTTTTAAATCTCTTAGTTATTAATTTTGGAATATTATTAAATTAGTATCATTTTATTTCAAATAAGCTTATATGAACTTAAACAATTATTCTATAATAGAACAAAAGGTTATAATGATTTGAAATAAGTAATTATTCAAATAGGAACTAGTTCGATAAATAGATTTATTTTTTAAATCTCCTACTTATTAATTTTTGAAATATTAATAAATTAGTTTTATTTTATTTCAATAGGCTTGTATAATAAAAAATTATTTTATGACAAAACAAAAGTTTATAATGATTTGAAATAGATAGTTATTGAAATGACCATAATTATCTGAACTAATTCAGTAAACATATCCACTTTTTAACTCACTTACTTATTAATTTTTGGAATATTAATAAATTATTATTTTTTATTTTGAATAAGCTTGTATGAATTGAAACAATTGTTTTAGTACAAAACAAAAGATCATAATGATTTTAAATATACAATTGTTCAAATAGTTGTAACTATTTGAATTTATTCCAAAAATATATTTATTTTTTAAATCTATTGGTTATTACTTTTTGAAATATTAATAAATTAGTATTATTTTATTTTGGATAAGCTTTTATGAATTGAAACAATTGTTTTATGTCAAATAAAAGGTCATAATGATTTTAATAAGTAATTGTTCGAATAGTTATAACTATTTGAACTTGTTCGATAAACAGATTTATTTTTTCAAATCTATTGCCTACGAATTTTTTGAATTTTAATATATTAGGATTATTTTATTTTGAAAAGTTTGTATGATATGAAGCAAATATTTTATGACTAGTAAGAATGATTTAAAATAGATAATTGTTCTAATAATTTTAAATATTTGAATTGGTTTGACAAACACATTTTTTTTTGAAATCCCTTACTTATTAATTTTCAAAATATTATTAAATTAGCATTATTTTCAACTGAATAAACTTCTACGATCAGAAACAATTGTTATATGACAAAACAAAAATCATAATGATTTAAGATTGATAATTGTTCAAATAGTCAAACTATTCAAACCAGTTTGATAAACAGATTTATTTTTAGATATCTTACTTATTAATTGTCAAAATATTAATAAATTAGTATTATTTTATTTAGAATAAACTTGTATGATCAAAAACAATGGTTTTATAGCTAAACAAAAGGTCATAATGATTTGAAATAGATAATTGTTCAAATGGCCATAATTATTTTACCTAATTCAGTAAACAAATTTATTTTTTAAATCTCTTACTTATTAATTTTAGAAATATTAATAAATTAATATTATTTTATTTCGTATATGCTTGTATTAACTAAAAAAATTGTTTTATGACAAAACAAAATGTCAAAACAATTTTATATAGACAATTGTTCAAATAGTAATAACTATTTGCATTTGTTTAATAAATAGATTTTTTAAAAATCTCTTTCTTTTTTTTAATGTTAATAAATTAGTATTAATTTATTCCAAATAAGCTTGTATGAACTGAAACAATTGTTTTATGCCAAAGTAAAAGGTCAGAACGATATGAAATAGATAATTATTCTAATAATTTTAACCATTTGAACTGGTTCGATAAACAAATTTATTTTTTTAAATCTCTTACTTATTCATTTTTAAAATATTATTAAATTTGCATTATTTTAGTCCGAATAAGCTTGTACAAACAAACTAATTGTTTTATGACAAAACAAAAGGTCATGACAATTTGAAATTGATAATTGTTCATATAGTCTTAACTATTTGAATTGGATTAACAATTAGATTTATTTTTTAATTTTCTTGGTTATTAAATTAGTATTATTTTATTTTGAATAAAATAGTATGAATAGAACCAATTGTTTGATGACAAAAAAAAGGTTATAATGATTTGAAATAGATAATTATTCAAATAGTCAAAACTATTTAAAATTGTTTGATCAAGAGATTTATTTTTTAAATCTCTTACTGATTAATTTTTTAAATATTAATAAATTAGTATTTTTTATTTCGAACAAACTTATATAAACAAAACCAATTGTTTTATGACAAAACAGAAAGTAATAATGATTTGAAATAAATAATTATTCAAATAGTTATAATTATTTGAACTGGTTCAGTAAATAGAATTATTTTTTAAATATCTTACTTATAAATTTTTGTAATATTAATAAATTAGTTTTATTTTATTTCGAATAAACTTTTATAAGCTGAAATAATTGTTTTATGACAAAACAAAAGGTAATAATGATTTGAAATAAATAATTGTTCAAATAGTTATAATTATTTAAACAGGTTCAGTAATTAGAATTATTTAAATCTCTTATAAATTTTTGTAATATTAATAAATTAGTTTTATTTTATTTCAAATAAACTTTTATGAGTTGAAATAATTGTTTTATGACAAAATAAAAAGTCATAACAATTTGAAATAGATAATTGTTCATATAGTTTTAACTATTTGAATAGTTTGGCAAACAAATTTATTTTTTAAATCTCTTAGTTATGAATTTTCAAAATATTATTAAATTAGTATTATTTTATTCTGAATAAACTTGTATGAACAAAAATAATTGCTTTATGACATAACAAAAGGTTATAACAATTTGAAATAGATAATTGCTCAAATAGTCATAACTATTTGAACTAGTTTAGCAAATAGATTTATTTTTCAAATCTCTTGCTACTTGAAATATTAATAAATTAGTATTATTTTATTTCAAATAAGTTTGTATGTTGAAAAACAATTATTTTATGACAAAACAAAAGGTAATAATGATTTTATTTCAAAGAAGCATGTATGCTAAAAAACAATTGTTTTATGACAAAAATAAAAGTAATTACGATTTGAAATAGATAACTGTTCAAATGGCCATAATTACTTGAACTAATTCAGTAAACTGATTTATTTTTAAACCTCTTACTTATTAATTTTTGAAATATTAATAAAGTAGTGTTATTTTTATTTTCAATAAGCTTTTATTAACTAAAACAATTATTTTATTAGAAAACAAAAGATCATAATGATTTTAAATAGATAATTATTCAAATAATTATAACTATTTTAACTTGTTCAATAAATAGATTAATTTTTTCAAATCTTCTACTTATTAATTTTTTGAATGTTAATAAATTAGTATTATTTTATTTTGAATAAGCTTGTATGAATTGAAATAATTACTTTATAACAAAAAAAAGGTTAAAATGATTTGAAATAGATAATTATTTTAACAATCTTAACTATTTAAACTAATTTGGCAAACACATTTATATTTTTAAACTTTTTGCTTATTCATTTTTTAAATATTATTAAATTAGTATTATTTTTATCTAAATAAGCTGGTATGATCAAAAACAATTGTTTTATGAAAAAACAAAGATCATAACGATTTAAGCTTGATATTTGTTCAAATAGTCATAATTATTTGAACTAATTTAGAAAATAGCTTTAGTTTTTAAATCTCTTGCTTAATAATTTTTTAAATATTAATAAAATAGTATTATTTTGTTTTGAATAAGTTTTTATGAACTAAAACAATTGTTTTTGACAAAACAAAATGTTAAAATAATTTTAAATAGATAATTGTTCAAATATTCATATCTATTTGAACTTATTCGATAAACAAATTTATTTTTTCAAATTGCTTCCTTATTAATTTTTTGAATTTTAATAAATTAGTATTATTTTATTTTGAATAAGTTTGTGTGAATTGAAATTATTTTTTTATGACTAAACAAAAGCTCAAAACAATTTGAAATAGATAATTGTGCTATTAGTCTTAACTATTTGAATTGATTAGGTAAACACATTTATTTTTTAAATCTCTTACATATTAATTTTTTTAATATTATTAAATTAGTATTATTTTAATCTGAATAAGCTTGTATGAAAAGAAACAATTATTCTATGACAAAATAAATATCATAATGATTTGAGATAGATAACTATTGAAATAGTAATAACTGTTTGAATTGGCTCGGTAAACAACAAATTTAGTTTTTAAATCTCTTATTAATTTCCAAAATATTAATAAATCAGTATTATTTTAATTCTAAATAATTTTGTATGAACAAAACAATAGTTTTATGACAAAACAAAAGGTCATAATGATTTGACATAGATAATTATTCAAATGGACATGACTATTTGAACTTGTTCTGTAAACATATTTATTTTTTGAATCTCTCACCTATTAATTTTTAGAATATTAATAAATTAGTACTATTTTACTATGAATAAGCTTGTATGAATAGAAATAATCGTTTTATGACAAAACAAAAGATCATAACTATTTGAGCTTGCTCAGTAAATAGGTTTATTTTTTAAATCTTTTACTTATTAATTTTGGAATATTAATAAATTAGTATTATTTTGTTTCAAATAAGCTTGTATGACTAGAAACAATTGGTTTATGACAAAACAAAAGGTCTAACTATTTGAAATAGATAATTGTTCAAACAGTCATAACTGATCATGTTCTATAAACAGACTTATTTTTAAAATTTTTACTTATTAATTTTTGGAATATTAATAAATTTATATTATTTTATTCAAAATAAACTTATATGAATAGAAACAATTGTTTTATGACAAAAAAAGGTCATAACATTTGAAATATATAAATGTTCAAATAGTCATAACTATTTGAACTTGTTCGAAAAATAGATTTATTTTTTTTAATCTTTTACTTATTAATTGTCTAAATATTAATAAATTTTTTTATTTTATTTGAAATAAGCTTGTATGAAAAGAAAAAAAATTTTTTAGGATGAAACAAAAGGTTCTAGCAATTGCAAATAGATAATTATTCACATAGCAATAACTATTTGAACTTATTTGGTAAATAGATTCATTTTTTAAATCTCTTAGTTATTAATTTTAGGAATATTAATAAATTAGAATTATTTTATTTAAAATAAGCTTAAATGAACCAAAATAATTTTTTTATGACAACACAAAAGGTGATAACGATTTGAAATAGATAATTATCCAAATAGTCACGACTATTTAAACTTATTCAGTAAACAAATTTATTTTTGAAATCTTTTACTTATTAAGTGTTTGAATATTAATAAATATCTATAATTTTAATAGAAATAATCATGTATGAAGAGAAAAAATTATTTTATGACAAAACAAAAGGTTATAGCGATTTGAAATAGGTAATTGTTCAAATAGTCATAACTATTTGAGATTGTTTTATAAACAAATTCAATTTTTAAATTTCTTATTGTTTGATAAACAAATTCAATTTTTAAATGTCTTACTTATTAATTTTGGAAATATTAATAAATTGGAATTATGCTATTCCAATAAGCCTGTATGAACAAAATTAATTGTTTTATGACTAAACAAAAGGTCATAACGATTTAAAGTAGACAATTGTTCAAACGGTATAACTATTTGCATTTGTTAGGCCAATAGATTCACTTTTTAAATCCGTTACTTATTAATTGTTAGAATATTAATAAATTAGGATTTCTTTATTCCAAAAAAGATTGTATCAATAGAAACAATTGCCTTATGACAAAACAAATAGTTATAACATTTTGAAATAAATAATTGTTCAAATTTTTATAGCTAATTGAATTGATTTGGCAAATAGATTTATTTTTTTAATTTCTTATTAATATTTAAAATATTAATAAATTAATATTATTTTATTTGAAACAAATTTATATAAACAAAAACATTTGTTTTACTACAAAACAAAAGGTCATAACAATTTGAAATAGATAAATATTCATACAGCCTTAACAATTTGAACTGGTTCAGTAAACAAATTTATTTTTTAAAATCTTTAGTTATTAATTTTCATAATATTATTATATTAGTATTATTTTATTCTGAATAAGCATGTATGAACATAAATAATTGTTTTATGACAAAATAAAAGGCTATAAAGATTTGAAATATATAATTGTTCAAATAGTCATACTTATTTAAACTAGTTCAGTAAATAGATTTTTTAAAAAAATCTCCTACTTATTAAGTTTTGAAATATTAATAAATTAGTATTATTTTATTTTGAATAGGCATGTATGATGAAAACAATTGTTTTATGATAAAAAAAGTTCATAACAACTTGAAATAGATAATTGTTCAAATGGCCATAATTATTTAAATTGATTCGACAAACTAATTTATCTTTTAAATCTTCAACTTCTCAATTTTTGAAATATTAACAAAGTAATTTTGGAGCAATTATATATTGATAAAACAAAAGGTCATAACGATTTTAAATAGAAAATTGTTCAAATAGTCATAACTATTTGAACTTGTTTGGTAAACAGATTTATTTTTTAAAATTTTTTGCTTATCAATTTTATGAATGTTAATAAAATAGTATTATTTTATTTCAAATATGCATGTATGAACTAAAACAATTATTTTATGACTAAGCAAAAGGTCAGAACAATTTGAAATAGATAATTGTTCTAACTGTCTTAACTATTTGAACTAATTTAGCAAACATATTTATTTCTTAAACCTCTTACTTATTAATTTTTAGAATATTATTAGTTTAGCAATATTTTACTCCAAATAAGCTTGTATGAACAAAAATAATGTTTTATGACAAAACAAGATCATAACGATTTGAGATAGCTTATTGTTCAAATAGTTATAACTATTTGAACTGGTTCAGTAAACAAATTTTGATTTTAAATCTCTTATTAATTTTTGAAAGATTAATAAACTAGTATTATTTTATTCTAAACAATTTTTTATGAACAAAAACAATTGTTTTGCGACCGAAAAAATGTCATAACGATTTGAAATAGATAATAGTTTAAATAGACATGACTATTTGAACTTGTTCAATAAAGAACTTTATTTTTTAAATCTCCAACTCATCAATTTTATAATATTAATAAATTAGTATTATTTTATTTCGAATAAACTTGTATGAATAGAAACAATTGTTTTATGACAAAACAAAAGATAATAACGATTTGAAATAAATAATTGTTCAAATAGTCATAATTGTTTGAACTCACTTTGTAAACAGATTTAAAATTTAAATCTTTTACATATTAATTTTGGAATAACTAAATTAGTATTATTTTATTTTGAATAAGATTGTATGAATATAAACAACTGGTTTATGACAAAACAAAATGTCATAATGATTTGAAATAGATAATTATTCAAATAACTTTTTGAACGTGTTCAGAAAATAGATTTATTTTTAAAATTTTTACTTATTAATTTTTGGAACATTAATAAATTTATATTATTTTATTCGAAATAAACTTGCATGAACATAATCAATTATTTTATGACAAAATGAAGGGTCATAATATTTTGAAATAGATAATTGTTTAGATAATCATAATTATTTGAACTTATTCACTAAATAGATTCTTTTTTTTTAAATTCTCTTACTCATTAATTCTTGGAATATTAATAAATTAGTATTATTTTACTTCAAACAAGTTTATAGGACTTGAAATGATTATTTTATTACAAAAGAAAAGGTCATAATGATTTGAAATAGTTTTAATTATTTGAATTGATTCGGTAAATAAAATTATTTTCTAAATCTCTCACTTATAAATTTTTGAAATATTAATAAATTAGTTTTATTCTATTACGAATAAGCTTGTATGAGCTGAAATAATTGTTTTATGACAAAACAAAAGGTCATAATAATTTGAAATAAATAATTATTCATATAGTCTTAGCTGTTTCAACTAGTTCGACAAATGGACTTATTTTTTAAATCTCTTAATTATTAATTTTCACAATTTTACTAAATTAGTATTATTTTATTCCAAATAAGCTTATATGAACATAAACAATTGTTTTATGGTAGAACAACAAGTTATAACAATTTGAAATAGATAATTGTTCAAATAGTTATGACTATTTGAACTAGTTTGGTAAATAGATTTTTTTTGAATCTCTTATTAATTCATGAAATATTAATAAATTAGTATTATTTTATTTTGAATAAGCTTGTATGTTAAAAAATAATTGTTTTAAGATATCAAAAGGTAATAATAATTTGAAATAGATAGTTGTTTAAATGGCCATAATTATATGAATTGGTTCAGTAAACTAATTTATTTTTTAAATCTCTTATTAATTTTTGAAATATTAATAAAGTAGTAATATTTTATTTTTGATAAGCTTTTGTGAACTAAAACAATTATTTTATGACAAAACAAAAGGTCATAACGATTTTAAATAGATAATTGTTTAAATAGTCATAACTATTTTAATTTATTCGGTAAACAAATTTATTTTTTCAAATCTCTTGCTTTTTTAACTTTTCAAATGTTAATAAATTAATATTATTTATTCCAAATAAGCTTATATGAACTGAAACAATTATTCTATGATTAAACAAAAGGTTAGGATGATTTCAAATAGATAATTATTCTAATAGTCTAACTATTTGAATCAGTTTGGCAAATATAGTTATTTTTTAAATTCCTTATTATTTTTGAAATATTTTTATTTGAATAAGCTTGTATGATCCAAAACAATTGTTTTATGAGAAAAAAAAAAAGATCACAATGATTTGCAATTGATATTTATTCAAATAGTCATAACTATTTGAGCTAGTTAGGAAAATAGTTTTAGTTTTTAAATCTCTTGCTTATTAATTTTTAAAATATTAATAAAGTAGTATTATTTTATTTCAAATAAGTTTTTATGAATGGAAACAATTGTTTTATGACAAAACAAAAGGTCATAATGACTTTAAATAGATAATTGTCCAAATAGTAAAATTTATTTAAACTTTTTTGGTAAACAGATTTATTTTTTTAAATCTTTTGCTCATTAATTTCTCATATGTTAATAAATAGTATTATTTTTGCTGAATAAGCTTCTATGAACTAAAATAATTGTTTTATGACTAAACAAAAGGTTAAAATGATTTGAAATATATAATTGTTTTAATAGTCTTAACTATTTGAATTGGCTTGGCAACACATTTGTTTTTTAAATATCTTACTTATTATTATTTGGAATATTATTAAATTAGTATTATTTTAACCCAAATAAGCTTGTATGAAAAGCAAAAACCATTTTATGACAAAATCATAGCAATATGAGATAGATAATTGTTCAAATAATCATAACTATTTGAACTATTGCAGTAAATAGATTTAATTTTTAAATCTCTTATTAATTTTCAAGTCTCTTATTAATTTTCAAAATATTAAGAGATCAGTAATATTTTATTTTGAATAAATTTGCATGAACAAAAACAATTGTTCTATGACAAAACAGAATGTCATAATGATTTGAAATAGATAATTGTTCAAATGGACATGACTATTTGAACTTGTTTAGTAAAAAGATTTATTTTTTAAATGTCTCACTTATTAATGTTTAGTATATTAATAAATTAGCATTATTTTATTCTAAATAAACTTCTATGAATAGAAAACAATTTTTATGACAAAATAAAAGATCATAACTATTCGAAACAAATAATTGTTCAAACAGTCATAACTATTTAAATTTACTCAGTAAATAGATTTATTTTTTAAATCTTTTACTTATTAATTTTTTAAATATTAATAAATTAGTATTGTTTTATTTCAAATATGCTTGTATGAATAGAAACAATTGGTTTATGACAAAACAAAGGGTCATAACTATTTGAAATAGATAATTGTTTAAATAGTCATAACTATTTGAACATGTTCAAAAAATATATCTCTTTTCTAAATTTTTACTTATTCATTTTTGAAATATTAAGAAATTTATATTATTTTATGCAAAATAAGCTTTTAAGAATAGAAATTATTGTTTTATGATAAAACAAAACATCATAATGATTTAAATAGATAATTGTTTAAATAGTCATAACTATTTGAACTTGTTCGATAAATAGATTCATTTTTTAAATCTCTTACTCATTAATTTTTGGAATATTAATAAATTAGTATTATTTTATTTTTAATAAACCTATATGAACTGATACAATTATTTTAGGACCAAACAAAAGGTCATAACGATTTGAAATAGATAATTATTCAAATAGTTATGACTATTTGAACTAGTTTGGTAAACATATTTATTTTTAAAATCTTTTACTTATTAATTATCGAAATATTAATAAATTAATATTATTTTAACCTGAATATGCTTGTATGAACAAAAACAATTGTTTTATGACAAAACTAAAAGTTATAATGATTTCAAATAAATAATTGTTCAAATAGTCATAACTATTTGAATTTATTTGGTAAACAAATTTATTGTTTAAATCTTTTACTTATTAATTATTTGAATATTAATGAATTTGCATTATTTTAATTGAAATAAGCTTGTATGAATAGAAAAAATTATTTTATGACAAAACAAAAGGTTATAGCAATTTGAAATAGGTAATTGTTAAAATAGTCATAACTATTTGAGCTTGTTCGATAAACATATTCAATTTTTAAATATCTTAGTTATTAATTTTTGGAATATTAATAAATTAAAATTATGTTATTTCGATTAAGCTTGTACGAATAGAAACAATTATTTTGTGATAAAACAAAAGGTCATAATGATTTGAAATAAATTATAGTTAAAACAATAATAATTATTTGCATTGGTTAGGCTAATAAATTCATTTTTTAAATCCATTACTTATTAATTTTTAGAGTATTAATAAATTAGCATTACTTAATTTTAAATAAGACTATATCAATAGAAACAATTATTTTATGACAAAAAAAGGTAATAGCTATTTGAAATAAATAATTGTTCAAATTGTTATAACTAATTAAATTGGTTTGGTAAATAAATTTATCTTTTAAATCTTTTATTAATTTCTAAAATATTAATAAATTAATATTATTTTATTCCAAACAAACTTATTGAACAAAAATATTTGTTTTACGACAAAACCAAAAGGTTATAACGATTTGAAATCGATAATTATTCATATAGCCTTAACTATTTGAACTGGTATGGCAAACAAATTTATTTTTTTAAATCTCTTAGTTATTAAATTTCATAATATTATTATATTAGTATTATTTTATTTCAAATAAGCTTGTATTAACATAAATAATTGTTTTATGACAATACAAAAAATTATAATAATTTGAAATATCTAATTGCTCAAATAGTCATAACTATTTGAACTGGTTCAGTAGACAGATAATCTCCTACTAATTAATTTTTGAAATATCAAAAAACCTAGTATTAGTTTATTCTGAATAGGCTTGTATGATGAAAAACAATTGTTTTATGGCAAAACAAACTTCATAACAATTTTAAATAGATAATTGTTCAAATGGCTATAACTATTTAAACTGATTTGATAAATTGATTTATTTTTTAAATCTCCAACTTCTCAACTTTTGAAATATTAATAAATTAATATTATTTTATTTTGGATAAGCTTTTATAAAGTAAAATAATTATTTTATGATAATACAAAGGTCATAACGATTTTATATAGATAATTGTTCAAATAGTTATAACTGTTTGAACTTGTTCAATAAACAAATTTATTTTTTTAAATTTCTTGTTTATTAATTTTTTAAATGTTAATAAAATAGTATTAATTTATTTCGAATATAAATGTACGAGCTGAAACAATTATTTTAGGACTAAATAGAAGGTCAGAATGATTTGAAATCGATAATTGTTCTAATAGTCTTCAATATTTGAATTGGTTCGGCAAACACATTTATTTTTTGAATTTCTTACTTATTAATTTTTAGAATGTTATTAGTTTAGCAATATTTTTCTCGAAATAAGTATGTATGAACAGAAACAATTGTTTTATGATAAAACAAAGATCTTATCAATTTGAGATATATAATCATTCAAATAGTCATAACTATTTGAAGTAGTCTAGTAAACGGATTTATTTTTTAAATCTCTTATTAATTTGTGAAATATTAATAAATTAGTATTATTTTATTCTAAATAATTTTGTATGAATAGAAATAATTGTTTTATGACAAAACAAAATGTCATAACGATTTAAAGTAAATAATAACTCAAATGGACATGACTATTTAAACTTGTTCAGTAAACAGATTTATTTTTTAAATCTTAAACTTATTAATTTTTAGAATATTAAAACATTAGTATTATTTTATTTTGAACAAACTTGTATGAACAGAAATAATTATTTTATGACAAAACAAAAGATCATAACAATTTCAAATAAATAATTGTTTAAATAGTCATAAATATTTGAACTTGCTTAGGAAACAGATTTATTTTTTAAATCATTTACTTATTAATTTTTAGAATTTTAATAAATTACTCTTATTTTATTCCAAATAAGCTTTTATTAACAAAAATAATTGGTTTATGATAAAACAAAAGGTCATAATGATTTGAAATAGATAGTTCTTCAAATAGTCATAACTATTTGAATATGTTCAGAAAATAGATTTATTTAACTTTTACTTATTAATTTTTGGAATATTAGTAAATTTATATTATTTTATTTAGAATAAGCTTGTATGAATAAAAACAATTGTTTTGTGACAAAACAAAAGGTCATAATGTTTCAAAATAGATAATTGCTCAAGTAGTGATAACTATTTGAACTTGTTTAGTAAGCAGATTCATTTTTTAAATCTCTTACTAATTAATTTTTGAATATTAATAAGTTAGTATTATTTTATTTTGAATAAGCGTATATGAGCTGATACAATTATTTTATGATGAAACAAAAGGTCATAATGATTTGAAATAGATAATTATTCAGATAGTTATTGCTATTTGAACTTGTTCGATAAACATATTTATTTTTTAAATCTTTTACTTATTAATTGTCAAAATATTAATAAATTAATATTATTTTAATTCGAATAAGTTTGTATGGCAAAAACAATTGTCTTATAACAAAACAAAAAGTTATAATGATTTGAAATAAATAATTATTCAAATAGTCTTAACTATTTGAACTTATTCGGTAAACGAATTTGAAATAGGTTTGTATGAATAAAAAAATTTGTTTAATGACAAAAGAAAAGGCTATTGCAATTTGAAATAGATAATATTTGAATAGTCATAACTATTTGAACTTTTTAGTAAACAGATTCATTTTTTAAATCTCTTACTCATTAATTTTTGGAATAGTAATAGATTAGAATTATGTTATTCCAAAAAGCTTGTACAAATAGAAACAATCATTTTGTGACAAAACAAATGGTTATAATAATTTGAAATAAATAATTATTCAAACAGTCATAATTGTTTGCACTGGTCAAGCCAATAAATACATTTTGTAAATTGTTACTTATTATTTTTTAGAATATTAATAAATTAGCATTACATTATTTCGAATAAGACTATATGAACAAAAACAATTGTTTTATGACAAAATAGATGGTCATAACGACTTCAAATAAATAATTGGTAAATAGATTTATTTTTTAAATCTCTTATTAATTTTAAAATATAAATAAATTGATATTATTTTATCCCGAACAAACTTATATGAAAAAAAACATTTGTTTTTTGACAAAACAAAAAGTAATAAAAATTTGAAATAGATAATTGTTCAAATAGTCATAATTATTTGAGTTAGTTTAGCAAACATAATTATTTTTTTAAATCTCTTGCTTATTAAATTTTTTAATGTTAATAAATTAGTTTATTTTATTTCAAATAAGCTTGTATGAACTAAAATAACTGTTTTTTTACTAAACAAAAGGTCTAAACAATTTGAAATAAATAATTGTTTTAATAGTCTTAACTATTTGAACTGGTTAGGCAAACATATTTATTTTTTAAATCTCTTATTAATTTTTAGAATATTATTAAATTACAATTATTTTAATCTAAATACACTAGTATAAAAAGAAACAATTGTTCTATGAAAAAATAAATATCATAACGATTTAAGATAGATAATTATTCAAATAGTCATAACTATTTGAACTAGCTTGGTAAACAAATTTAGTTTTTAAATCTCTTATTAATTTTCAAAATATTAATAAATCAGTATTATTTTATTTTGAATAATTCTATATGAACAAAAACAATTGTTTTACGACAAAACAAAAGCTCATAATGATTAGAAATAGATAATTGTTCAAATGGAAATGACTATTTTAACTTATTCGATAAATAGATTTATTTTTTAAATATGCTACCTATTAATTTACAGAATATTAATAAATTAGTATTATATTATTCAAAATAAATGAATGGAAACAATTATTTTATGACAAATTTACTTGATAAACAGATTTATTTTTTAAATCTTTTACTTATTAATTTTTGAAATATTAATAAACTAGTATTATTTTCTTTCGAATAAACTTATGTGAATAGAAACAATGGGTTTGTGACAAAATAAAAGGTCATAACTATTTAAAGTAGATAATTGTTTAAATAGTCATAACTATTTGAAGGTGTTTAGAAAGCAGATGTATTTTTTAAATTTTTACTTATTAATTTTTAGAATATTAATAAATTTATATTATTTTAATCAAAATAAACTTGTATGAACAAAAAAAATTATTTTATGACAAAACAAAAAGTCATAACGATTTAAAATATATAGTTGTTCAAATAGTCATAACTATTTGAACTTATTCAACAAACAGATTCATTTTTTAAAATCTCTTGTTTATTAATTGTTAGAATATTAAAAAATTAGTATTATTTTATTTTGAATAAACCTATATGAACTGATACAATTCTTTTATGACAAAACAAAATGTCATAACAATTTGAAATATATAATTATTCAAATAGTTATGACTATTTAACTTGTTCGATAAACATATTTATTTTAAAATCTTTTACTTATTAATTGTCCAAAAATTGTTTTACAATAAAACAAAAGGTCATAATGATTTGAAATAAAGAATTGTTCATATAGCCTTAACTATTTGAACCGGTTTGACAAACAGATTTATTTTTTAAATCTTTTAGTTATTAATTTTTAGAATATTGTTACATTAGTATTATTTTATTTCGAATAAACTTGTATAAACAAAAATAACTATTTTATGACATAATAAAAGGTTATAACAATTTGAAATATATAATTGTTCAAATATTCATAACTATTTGAACTGGTTTAGTAAATAGATTTGTTTTTTAAATCTTCTACTTATTAATTTTTGAAATATTAGTAAATTAGAATTATTTTATTCCAATAGGCTTGTATGATGAAAAACAATTGTTTTATGACAAAACAAAAGTTCATAATGATTTGAAATAGATAATTATTGAAATAGCCATAATTATTTGAACTGATTCAATAAACTAATTTATTTTTGAAATGTCTAACTTATCAATTTTTGAAATATTACTAAAGTGATATTATTTTATTTTGGATAAGCCTTTATGCACTAAAACAATTGTTTTATGATAAAATAAAAGGTCATAATGATTTTAAATAGATAATTGTTCAAATAGTCATAACTATTTGAACTTATTTGGTAAGCAAGTTTTTTAAACAATTGTTTTATGATAAAATAAAAGGTCATAATGATTTTAAATAGATAATTGTTCAAATAGTCATAACTATTTGAACTTATTTGGTAAGCAAGTTTTTTTTTAATTTCTTACTTATTAATTTTCTAAATGTTAATAAATTAGTATTATTATATTCTGCATAAGCATGTATGAACTAAAACAATTATTTTATAACTAAACAAAAGGTCAAAATGATTTGAAATAGATAATTGTTCTAATAGTCTTAACTATTTGAACTGATTTGGCAAACATATTTATTTTCTTAAATCCTTATTAATTTTTGAAATAGTGATACATTGGTATTATTTTACTCTAAATAATTTTGTATGAATAGAAATAATTGTTTTACGATAAAACATAATGTCATAATGATTTGAAATAGTTAATAGTTCAAATGGACATGACTATTTGAACTTGTTCAGTATATAGATTTACTTTCAAACTTATTAACTTTTAGAATATTAATAAATTAGTATTATTTCATTCTGAATAAACTTGCTTAAATAGAAACAATTGCTTTGTGATAAAATAAAAGATCACAATGATTGGAAATAAATAATTATATAACTAGTCATAACTATTTGAACTTGCTAGGTAAACAAATTTATTTTTTAAATATTTTACTTATTAATTTTTGGAATATTAATAAATTAGTGTTATTTTATTCTGAATAAGCTTGTATGAATAGAAACAATTGGTTTATGACAAAACAAATGGTCATAATGATTTGAAATAGATAATTGTTCAAATAGTTATAACCATTTGAACATGTTAAAATATATTTATTTTTAAAATTTTTACTTATTAATTTTTGGAATATTAATAAATTTATATTATTTTATTTAAAATAAGCTTCCATGAACAAAATCAATTGTTTTATGACAAAACAAAAGATCATAATGTTTTGAGATAGATAATTGTTCAGATAGTTATAACTATTTGAACTTGTTCGGTAAATAGATTCATTTTTTTAATTCTTTTGCTCATTAAATTATTATTATTTTATTTCAAATAAG
The DNA here is from genome assembly GCF_002303985.1 of Durio zibethinus. The sequence continues at coordinate 30,756 of NW_019167964.1, read as the reverse complement.
CTTATATTAACTGAAACAATTGTTTTATTATAAAATAGAAGGTCATGATGATTCGAAATAGATAATAATTCAGATGGTCCTGACTATTTGAACTTGTTCGATAAACATTATTTATTTTTTAAATCTTTTACTTATTAATTGTCAAAATATTAATAAAATAATATTATTTTAATTCGAATAGGCTTGCATGAACATAAACAATTGTTTTATGACAAAACAAAAAGTTATAACAATTTGAAATAGATAATTGTTCAAATAGTCATAACAATTTAAACTTGTTGGCCTTGAATTGATTAAGAGTTTTGATTTGACAAAACAAAAATTTGCCTAACTTGAATCAATCTTTTCTAAGCTTAAATTGAACATTTTTCCACCCTTCTATCTTGCCAAAATCCATTTGAGAACAAAAAAAGTCAAATTCTCATAACAAAACCTAATTAATGCATGTTTTGATAGAAGGGATCGTTCCCTTAAAGGAAGAGATCGATCCCCTCTTTACTAGATCGATCCCCTAGCAAAAGGGATCGATCCTGTTTTCTTCCAAAATCAAAATTCATCAAGTTTTTGCAAAAACCAATCGATCCACTCCCTGTAGGGATCGATTGGTTAAGGTTTTAAGCTAACCAGATCAATCCCCTCATTCAAGGGGTCGATCATTTTTCATATAGAATGATCTTCTTGCTCAATTTTTTAGAAAAGGGATCGATCCCCCCACATATGGGATCAATCACCTAGGTAAGGGATCGATCCCTTCATTAAAAGGATCGATCGATTCTGAAACAAAAAGCTTTTCTCACTTGAAAACAAGCAAAAAGGATCGATCCCCCCATATAGGGGATCGATCACCTAAAGAACAGATCGATCAGGTGCATTACCTGATCGATCAGGTAAGGCATTTCAAGCACGATTTTGGCTATTTTAAAGCTAACCCAATCGATCCTTTAAAGGAGGAGATCGATCCTCTGAAGCCCAGAAACTCCTAACAACTATGTTTTGTCTAAAATTTTTACAGGTTTGAAGCATTAAATGCAAGGCAACAGCTTTCAACTTTTTCCTACCTATAAATAAAGCATTTCACTATAGATCAAAAGTAACAAGAGCCAAGAGAACTTATTGCTATTCACCTACCAATTTGCTCAAGCATTCAAAGCTATTTAAAGAGAAAAGTTCAGAATTCATATAAGTTTTTCTATATTTTCTTGTCATACTATTGTGTACTTTAAATTAGCAAACACCTAACCTTTGAGAGGTTCTTAGAGTTTGCAAAACATTTCAAAAATTCTATATTGTCAGTTTGTAAGCGTAAGGGGGAGGATAATGCTTAAGAGTGCGTAGTGTTGAGTTTGTAAAGCTTTGAGAAGCTTGGTTGTAATCTTCAACACATAGTGGATTAAATTCCTTGGTACAAGAGGCTAAGAGAGAGGACATAGGTGCCTAAGGAAGGACCAAACCTCTATAAATCTTGGTGTCAAATTCTCTAACCCTATCTCTTGTTTACTTTCAATCATTGTGCTTATTTGCTTAGATAATTTGTTTAGCTAAACTTATGCTTATTGAATATTGTTTTTGAAAATTTTATTAAAACCAATTCACCCCCTTCTTGGTTTATTCCAAGTCTTTGAGCTAATAACTGGTATCATAGCTAGTACTCTTTTTTGTAGGTTAAACAACCCAAGAGTGATCCTAAAAATGGCTCAAAGAAATATGGTAATCAATGTGGAATAATCATCCTCAAGCTACAACAACTATAGTGGCCAACAAAAAGTGTGTCTCATAGTAAATGAAACGGTTACAACATCTTTTGGAAGTGAAAGGCATTCAATTATAAGACTTTCTCTTTTTGTTGGTGACAACTACTCTTATTGAAAGACTAGGATGAGGTTGTTCATTCAAGCTAATGATTATGAAGTTTGGAGAGTCATTGTAAATGGTCTTCAAATTCCAATGAAGATGGTGGATGGTAGGGAGGTGATCAAGCTAGAGAGTGAATGAGATGTCAATGATATGAAGATGGCTTAACTCAATACCAAAGCAATGCATGCACTTTTTTGTGCATTAGGGCCAAGTGAGTACAATAGAGTTTCTTTGTGTAAAAATACAAAAAAAAATTAGGATAAGTTAGCTATCATTCATGAAGGTACAAATTAAGTGAAAGAGATAAAAATTGGCATGCTTACTCATGATTATGAGTTATTCAAGTTGAAACCAGATAAAACCATTAGTGAGATGTCAAACCACTTCACCAACATATTAATGGTTTAAATGCTCTTGAGAAAACTTACTCAAATGTGGATATGGTGAAAACAATTCTCAATAGTCTACCAAAGAGCTGGAAAGCTAAAGTGACAACCATTGAAGAGTCTAAAGATTCTCACACACTCTCTTTGGATGAACTCATGGGTTCTTTCCTCACCTATGAAATAAAGATCAAAAGAGGGATAAGAACCAATCAAGAAAGGTGACATTGCTCTCAAATCTACCTCTCAAAAAGATGAAGAAAATTTAAAACAAGAGGAGGATGATAAAGATGAAGAGATGGCCATGTTTGCAAAGAGAGTCAAGAAGTTTATGAGGATGAACAAGTTCTCAAGTAGAAGAAGACCACAAAAAGAGATGACTAAATGAGAGTCAAGTAAAAAAGAAAGGGATCAAATTATTTACTATGAATGCAACAAATCAGGTCATATTAAATTTGATTGTCCTTTGTAGAAGAAGCAAAACATGACAAAGCTAAAGAAAAAAGTAATGGTAGCAATATGGAGTGATAGTGACTTCTCCGATGATGAATCAAATGAGGAGGAACTAACCAATCTATGTCTCATGGCTCTTGATGAGCCCAAGGTAACCTCTAATCCATGTGATTTAAATTCATACACATTTGATAAACTACAAGATGCCTATGATGAATTAGCCATAGAATTTGAAAACATGAGCATGAAATATAAAAAAATGGTCTCTAAGTTAAAACTAAAAAATGAATCCTTGACTAAAGCAAAAGAAGACTTAGAAAAGGAAGTTGAGCTTTTAAAGTCGAATGTCAATGACTTGACTAAGAAAAATGAAATTTTGCATAATTCATTTTCTAGATTTTATATGGGACATCAAAAGCTCAATGACATGTTTGAAACACAAAAAACATTCTTTGATAAAGATGGACTAGGCTATAATCATGGCAACAAAGAGACTTATTTGAAAATTTTCCTTGTTAAGCCAAATGATTCATCTAGCATATATGCACATTGTCATAAATTGGGTCATTCTATACAATATTGTTCCTTAAAGAAAGTCACTTATAGAGGTAAGCTCATTAAGAGAGTGTGGATTCCAAAAAGAGTTAACACATCTCAAGATGAGATTACTAAAATGAAGTGGATTCCAAAAGGCACAAAAATTGTTAGTACTAACACTCAAGGACCTAAGAAAATTTGGGTACCCAAAACAAAATTTAATTTATATTTTTGTAGGTGGAAGAGCATTGTTACAAAGCCAATTCAAGCAAGAACAATCCATGGTACCTTAATAGTGGGTGCTTAAAACACATGATCGGAGACAACTTTCTTTAAGGACTTGAAAGCTAAAAGTGGAGGAGATGTTACATTTGGTGACAACTTTAAAGGCTAAATTGAAAGGATTGGCTCCATTGGTAACAATTCATTTACTACTATTGAAAATGTTTTACTTGTAAAAGGTCTCAAGCATAACTTACTTAATATTAGTCAATTATGTGATAAAGGACTTAGAGTTGTGTTTGAGTCTATGTGCTGCCAAGTGATTAATATCAAAACTAACAAACTTAATTTTGTTGGATATCATCAAGGAAATATTTATGTAGTGCATCTAGATGACCTATCCTCTTAAAATGTTTGTTTTATGGCTCAAAAAGAAAATGAGAGTTGGATTTCGCATAGAAGGCTTGGACATGCAAGTATGCATGTAATTTCAAAAATTTCTCAAAATGATTTGGCTGTTAGTTTGCCAAAGTTGAAATATGAAATTGACAAGGTTTGTGATGCATGTACTTAAGGAAAACATAGAAGAATTTTTTTCAAACCTAAGAATTGCATTTCAATTACTAGACCTCTTCAACTACTTCATATTGATCTTTTTGGCCCTACTAGAACAATGAGTCTTGGTGGAAAATAATATGGGTTTGTTATTGTTGATGATTTTACTAGATTCACATGGGTTCTCTTTTTGCATTCAAAGAATGAGGCTTTGGAAAAATTCATCACTTTTAGCAAACAAATACAAAATGAAAAAGGTTATTCAATTACTAGTATTAGAAGTGATCATGAAAAGGAATTTGAAAATCTTGGCTTTAATGTATTTTGTAGTGAAAATGGTATTAGCCATAATTTTTCTACTCCTAGAACTCCTCAACAAAATGGGTAGTAGAAAGGAGAAATAGAACTTTAGAAGAAATGGCTAGAACCATGCTTTGTGAAAATAATTTACCTAGATATTTTTGGGTGGAAGCCATAAATACTTCTTGTTATATTATAAATAGAGCTATGATTAGGCCAATTTTGAAGAAAACTCCCTATGAGCTTTTTAAAGGAAAAAGGCCTAACATAAGTTATTTTCATCCTTTTGGTTGCAAATGTTTTATTTTGAACAATGGAAAAGATGATCTTGGTAAATTTGATGCAAAAAGTGATGAAGGGATTTTCCTAGGATATTCTTTGAATTCAAAAGCTTATAGAGTTTTTAATAAACAAACATTAGTGGTTGAAGAATCTATACATGTTATTTTTGATGAGTCTAACCCACCTCTAATAAAGGTGCCTCTTGATGATGATGTTGTAGGTATACTTCAAGAATGGATCAATGATGCACCTTATGACATTAAGGAGAATAATCAAAAGAAAGATGATGAGTTTTTAGAAGAGCCACAATACATAGAGAAAGGGTCAAATCATCCTAAAGAAAAAGAGGTATATCAAAGATAATGAAATTATTGGTGACCCAACTCAAGAGGTAAGAACTAGATCTTCTTATAATGTATGTAATTATGTTACTTTCCTATCTCATATTGAACCCAAAAATATAGATGAAGCCTTAGGAGATGATCATTGGATATTAGCCATGCAAGAGGAATTGAGCCAATTTGAAAGAAGCCAAGTATGGAATCTTGTACCTAGGCCTAGTGATCATCCTACTATAGGCACAAAATGGGTTTTTAGAAATAAAATGGATGAGCATGGGAATGCTATTAGAAACAAAGCTAGATTGGTAGCTTAAGGGTATAGTCAAGAAAAGGAAATTGGTTATGATGAAACCTATGCCTCGGTTGCAAGGTTAGAGGCCATAAGAATGTTGCTTGCATTTGCATGTTTTAAAAATTTTAAACTTTTTCAAATGGATGTCAAGAGTGCATTTCTTAATGGTTTTATAAATGAAGAAGAGTATGTAAAGCGACCTCTTGGTTTTGAAAACCCAAAATTTCCAAATCATGCTTATAAATTGACAAAAGCATTATACGGTTTAAAACAAGCTCATAGAGCTTGGTATGAAAGATTATCAAATTTTTTGATAGAAAATAGTTTTAATAGAGGGAAGATTGATAGTACACTTTTTATTAAAACAAAAGGTAAGGACATTCTCATAGTGCAAATTTATGTTGATGATATCATATTCGATGCTACTAATGAAGTTTTTGTCAAGAATTTGCTAAGATTATGCAAGGTGAATTTGAAATAAGCATGATAGGAGAACTCACATTCTTCTTAGGACTACAAATAAAGCAAGTAAAAGATAGCACCTTCATCAATCAAGCCAAATACATAAAAGATTTGCTCATAAGGTTTGGATTGGGAGAATCAAAGCCTTGCTTAACACCTATGAGCACTTCAACAAAACTTAACAAGGATGAAGGAGGTAAATGTGTTGACTCTAAATTATATAGCTCTATGATTGGTTCATTGCTATATCTTACTGCAAGTAGACTCGATATTATGTTTAGTGTATGTTTATGTGCTAGATTTCAATCTTCACATAGAGAATCACATTTATCTATTGTCAAAAGAATTTTTAGGTACCTTAAGGACACCCCTAATTTAGGATTATGGTATCCAAAAAATTTATCTTTTACTTTACATGCCTATTCCGATGCAGATTTTGGTGGGTGTAAAATTGATAGAAAAAACACTTTCGATACTTGTCAATTATTTGGAAATATGCTCATATCATGGTTTTTTAAGAAACAAAATAATGTTGCTCAATCTATAACCGAAGCCAAATATGTGGCGGCTGAAAGTTGTTATGCTCAAGTTTTGTGGATTAAGCAACAATTAGAGGATTTTGGAATAACCATGGATGATATTCCTATCAAATGTGACAACATTAGTGCCATCAATCTCACTAAAAATCTAATTCAACACTCTAGAACTAAATATATTGAAATTAGGCATCATTTTATTAGAGATCATGCTCAAAAGGGTGATATTGTGCTTGAATATGTTGATACCTTGCATCAACTAGCTGATATCTTCACAAAACCTCTGGATAAGGATAGATTTTATGCAATTAGAGGTGAACTTGGTATGATGAATGTTCTTTGAAGTGAATCTCTTGATGTTATGATGAATGGTGAACTCTTGATTGATCAAATATATGATTTTCTAAATTTTTTTAACTTGTATATGATTATATGATGCATGCTTGAATGCTCATATTACATGATTTTTAAATCCTTTTATTAAAAAAAGTGCTACAACAAGAACCAATCGATCCCCTTTTCGACAGAATCGATCGAATGTGTAACTAGTAGCTAAATTAGGCTAAAAACGTGCAAAACCAATCGATCCCCTCAAAACCAATCGATCGATTCCATACAAGAACCATAATACATGTCGTATTGGCATGATAAAATCAGGTCTTCTTCTAGTTTGGCTAATCATTTCAGCTTTCTTCTCCTATTCATCTTCTTCGCAAACTCATCCTCTCTAAACCCTAAACACTCACTCATTTCTCACCAAAAATTGATCCCTCTTAGCTACATCTTTTGCAAATTCATTTACTTCAACTTGATTTCTTACCAAAATTCCTCCTTGAAACCAATTAAATCACATAAAAACTGATACCCATCTTTTCTCATTCTAGAAAGTTGATCTACAATACTCACTCATCCTTCTTCATCTCCCACAAATAACTTGCTCTTCATCATCTACTATCACCAATTCACTCATCAATTTCACTTCAACATGGCCCTAAAAACCAAAGTCAATGCTGAAAGGAGGAATCCTCTAAGAGAGGGTTCAAGCTCATCAATGAAGTCTTCCTTCAATCAAAATTTCAACAATCCAGATGTCAAGGAATGGTATAAGATGCATTTTGCACATTGGGAAATGAAGCATGGAAGGGTAATCTTTCCTCTAATCAATAGAATTCCCTTACTTGCATGCTTTTGAAAAATTTGGATGGCTACATTATTTATGCATGGATGGTTTATTATTTGAGAATCTAGTTTGAGTTTTTTATAGCAATGCTAGCTATGTTCAAATTGAAGGATCAAATAGGTATTACTTTGATAGATTTAGAACATATGTGATGGGAAAGAAAATATTAGTTACCAAACAAGTGCTAGCTGAAGCTTTTATATTTAATGATGAAGGGGAAACAAATATTAGATGTGACATGGTGCAACATGCTTAAGACATCTTTAGAAATCGTAATCTACAAATTGCTTCCACTCAAGCTTCTAGGTTATCTATGCATGATAGGTTGCTACACCTCATTGTTACTTATATGTTAGCACCTTTTAGGACACAATACTCCACCATTAGGAAGCAAGTCTATTAGTGGATGTATAAGATCAAGCATGAACAGAAACCAAATTTGGTGCACTTCATTTTTAATGATATGATGAAGATAGTTTAGAGTAAAGATTATACCTTGGTATATGGGTATGCCATAAGTAATCTTTTGAGGCATTTGGATGTGAATACTACAGGAGACGAAGAGATGGTATTCAATGACCAATTTAGTGTTCTTGGGGCTTCTACATTGCAAAACATGGGGTATGTTCAAAGTATAATTAGACTATGGGTTAAAAAGGGTGATATTAGGGTTGCACAAGAAGATGGGGAAGAGCAAGAACCTTTAGATATGTTAAACGTCAAGAAGAACCCTCTACCCCACCATTCAATATTTAAGGAGCCTTAGAGATGTGCTTCAAATAAATAACTTGCATTCGGTGGTTGGACAAATGAACACTTAATTGGAAATATGGAGGAAACTCAAAATGACCTAGTAGCATAATTTGCCATTTTAGAGCTGACATTGAGCAAATGAGGTCTACACATCAGTACATGGGGCAACCTTTCCCTCACTCTCCTCATCTTCATCAATCTCCTCATTTTCCACCTCCACTTCCACCTTAATGAGTTTTACTAGTGTCGTTCCTTATGTTTTCCCACATCTTCGTATGTTGTAAATCTATCTTTGCATTATGGTTTGTAAACTTTAGTACTTAATTTTATATTAATGAAATTTATCTTTCATTCTCATATGGCTTATGGCATTGTGGCATGTGACATTGATGTGTTGTTTGATGATTGATACGAACTTAAGTGGCCTTGAATTGATTTTTCTCTCATTTGGCTTTACTTCATCCTTTTTGCTATGACAAAAAGGGGAAGAAATAATGGTATGAAAAATTGCTTTGATGATCTTAATGATATTGATGGTTTTGGTGATATTGTTTTTGCTTAGTTGCCTTAAAACTTATGCTTAAATTCAGGGGAAGCTATATTGTTATTCAGAAGGAGTTTGTTTTTCATAAATTCAGGGGGAGCTTGTTTTTCAAAAGGAAAAATGTTTTTAAGCAAAATTTTCACTTAGTTTTGTCATATAAAAAAGAGGGAGATTGTTGGCCTTGAATTGATTAAGAGTTTTGATTTGACAAAACAAAAATTTGCCTAACTTGAATCAATCTTTTCTAAGCTTAAATTGAACATTTTCCCACTCTTTTATTTTGCCTAAATCCATTTAAGAACCAAAACAAGTCAAATTCTCAGAACAAAACTTGATTAGTGCATATTTTAATAGAAGGGATCAATCTCCTAAGGGAAGGGATCGATCTTTTCCTTACTAGATCGATCCCCTAGCAAAAGGGATCGATCCCGTTTTCTTCTAGAATCAAAATTCATCAAGTTTTTGCAAAAATCAATCGATTCCTTCCCTGTAGGGATCGATTGGTTGGGGTTTCAAACTGATCAGATCGATCCCTTCATTTAAGGAATCGATCACTTTTTCATACAAAATGATCTCCTCGATCAATTTTTTAGAAAAAGAATTGATCCTCCTACATAACGGATCGATCACCTAGGCAAGGGATCGATCCCTCCACTAAAAGGATCGATCGGTTCTAAAACAAAAAGCTTTTCTTACTCGAAAACAAGCAAAAGGGATCAATACCCCAACATAAAGGATCAATCACCTAAAGAACAGATTGATCAGGTGCATCACCTGATCAATCTGGTAAGGCATTTCAAGCATGATTTTGGCTCTTTTAAAGTTGACCCAATTGATTCCCTAAAGGAAGGGATCGATCCCCTGAAGCCCAAAAACTCCCAACGACTATTTTTTGTCTAAAATTTTTATAGGTTTGACGTATTAAATGCAAGGTAACAGCTCTCAACTTCTTCCTACCTATAAATAAAGCATTCCACTACAGATCAAGAGTAACAAGAGCCAAAAGAACTTATTGCTATTCACCTACCAATTTACTCAAGCATTCAAAGCTATTCAAAGAGAAAAGTACATAATTCATTTAAGTTTTTCTCTATTTTCTTGTCTATACTATTGTGTACTTCAAATTAGCAAACACCCAACCTTTGAGAGGTTTTTAGAGTTTACAAAACATTTCAAAAATTTTGTATTGTGAGTTTGTAAGCTTAAGGGGGAAGATAACCCTTAAGAGTATGTAGTGTTGAGTTTGTAAAGCTTTGAGAAGATTGGTTGTAATCTTCAACACATAGTCGATTAAATTCTTTGGCAAAAGAGGCTAAGGGAGACGACGTAGGTACCTAAAAAAAGCCTGAACCTCTATAAATCTTGGTGCAAATTCTCTAACCCTATCTCTTGTTTACTTTCAATTATTGTGCTTATTTGCTTAGATAATTTGTTTAGCTAAACTTATGCTTCTTGAATATTGTTTTTGAAAATTTTATTAAAACCAATTCACCCTCCTTCTTGGTTTATTCCAAGTCTTTGAGCTAACAAAACTTGTTCGGTAAACAAATTTATTTTTTAAATCTTTTACTTATTAATTGTCTTAATATTAATAAATTTATATTATTTTATTCAAAATAAGGTTGTATGAATAGAAGAAGTCATTTTATGACAAAACAAAAGGTTATAGTGAATTCAAATAGATAATTATTCAAATAGTCATAGTTATTTAAATTGGTTCAGTAAATAGGTTTGTTTTTTAAATATTTTAATTATTAATTTTTGGAATATTAATAACTTAGTGTTATTTTATTTCGAATAAGCTTGTATGAATTGAAATAATTTTTTATGACAAAAGAAAAGTCATAATAATTTGAAATGTATAATTATTCAAATAGTCATGACTATTTGATCTAGTTTGGTAAAAATATTTATTTTTAAAAATTTTTACTTATTAATTATCAAAATATAAATAAATTAGTATTATTTTAATCTTAATAAACTAGTATGAATAGAAACTATTATTTTATAACAAAACAAAAAGTCATAATAATTTAAAATAAATAATTACTCAAATAGTCATAACTATTTGAACTTGTCAGATAAAAAGATTTTATTTTCTAGATCTATTATTAATTTTCAAAATGTTAATAAAGTATTATTAATTTATTCCAAACAAACTTATATGGATAAAAACATTTGTTTTATAACAAAATAAAAGGTCATAATGATTTGAAATAGATGATTGTTCAAATAATCATAATTATTAAACTAGTTAGGTAAGCTAAATTATTTTTTAAATCTCTTATTAATTTTCAAAATATTAATAAATTCATTTTATTTTCTTCCAAATAAGCTAGTATGAATTGAAAAAATTGTTTTATGATAAAACAAAAAGGTTATAATGATTTGAAATAGATAATTATTCATATAGTTTTAATTATTTGAACTGGTTTGGCAAACAAATTTATTTTTTAATCTCTTAGTTATTAATTTTTAGAGTATTATTATATTAGTGTTATTTCATTTCAAAAAAGTTTGTATAAATATGAATAATTGTTTTACGATAGAACAAAAGGTTTATTTTTTAAATAATTTATTCAAACTATACTTTTGCTCGAATAGTTATAACTATTTGAACGAGTTCGGTAAATAGATTTATTTTTTAAATTTCTTATTATCTTTTGAAAGATTAATAAATTAATATTATTTTATTCTGAAGAAGCTTGTATGATAAAAAAAATTTGTTATATGACCAAACAAAAGGTAATATTGATTTCAAATCGATAATTGTTGAAATGGCCATAATTATTTGAACTAATTCAATAAATAGAATCATTTTTCAAATCACTTATTAATTTTTGGAATATTAATAAGTTACCATTATTTTATTTTGAATAAGCTTGTATGAACTGAAACAATTATTTTATGACTAAACAAAAGGTCATAATGATTTTAAATAGATAATTGTTCAAATAGTCGTAACTAATTTTTCGATAAACAAATTAATTTTTTTAAACTCTTGCTTATTAATTTTTGAAATATTAAAAAATTAGTATTATTTTATTTTGGTTAAGCTTTCGTGAACTAAAACAATTGATTTATGTCAAAATAAAAGGTCATAATGATTTTAAATAAATAATTGTTCAAATAGTTATAACTATTTGAACTTGTTTGGTAAATAGATTTATTTGTTGAAATCTTTTACTTATTAATTTTTCGAATGTTAATAAATTTGGACATAATTATATAAAAAACAAATTGAAGGTTATAACAATTTGAAATAGATAATTGTTGAAATGGTCATAATTATTTTAAACGATTTGGTAAACAAATTTATTTTTTAAATTTCTTACTTATTGATTTAGGAAATATTAATAAATTAGTATTATTTTATTCTGTCTAAGTATGTATGAACTAAAACAATTGTTTTATGACAAATCAAAAGGTTATAATGATTTAAAATAGACAATGATTTAAATAGTAATAACTATTTATACTTGTTCGATAAATAGATTTACTTTTTTAAATCTTTTTTTATTAATTTTTTGAATGTTAATAAATTAGTATTAATTTATTCTAAATAAGCTTGTATGAATTAAAACAATTGTTTTGTAACTAAATAAAAGGTTAGAACGATTTGGAATAGATAATTATTCTAATAGTCTTAACCAATTGAACTGATTTGGTAGACAAATTTATTTTTTAAATCTCTTATTTATTAATTGTTGAAATACTATTAAATTATTATTATTTTAATTCAAATAAGCTTGTACGAACAAAATAATTGTTTTACGACAAAAGAAATAGCCATAATGATTTGAAATAGATAATCATTCATATAGTCTTAATTATTTGAACTGGTTCAACAATTAAATTAATTTTGTAATTACTTGGTTATTAAGTTTCAAAATATTATTAAAATAGTATAAATAGAACCAATTGTTTGATGACAAAATAAAATGTTATAACAATTTGAAATAGGTAATTATTCAAATAGTCAAAACTATTTGAAATGGTTTGGTAAGCAGATTTACTTTTTAAATCTCTTATTGATTAATTTAATAAATATTAATAAATTAATATTCTTTTATTTTGAACAAACTTATATTAACAAAAAACAATTGTTTTATGATAAAACAAAATGTAATAATGATTTAAAATAGAAAATTATTCAAATAATTATAATTATATGAACTAGTTCGATAAATATATTTATTTTCTAAATCTCTTACTTATAAATTTTTGAAATATTAATAAATTAGTTTCATTCTATTTCGAAGAAGCTTGTATGAGCTGAAATAATTATTCTATTATAAAACAAATGGTCACAATAATTTGAAATAAATAATTGTTCATATAGACTTAACTGTTTAAATTGGTTCAGCAAATGGATTTATTTTTTAAATTTCTTAGTTATTCATTTTCAGAATATTACTAAATTAGTATTATTTATTCCAAATAGGCTTGTAAGAGCATAAACAATTGTTTTATAATAGAACAAAAGGTTATAACAATTTGAAATAAATAATTGTTCAAATAGTCATAACTATTTGAATTAGTTTAATAAACTAATTTATTTCTTAAATCTCTTATTAATTCTTGAAATATTAATAAATTAGTATTTTTTTATTTTGAATAAATTTTTTTATTGGAAAATAATTGTTTTATGACAAAACAAAAGGTAATAACCATTTGAAATAGATATTGTTTAAATGGCCATAATTATTTGAACTGATTCGTTAAATTGATTTATTTTATTAAATCTATTACTTATTAATTTTTGAAATATTACTAAAGTAGTATTATTTTATTTTGGATAAGCTTTTATGAACTAAAACAATTGTTTTATAACAAAACAAATTGTTATAATGATTTTAAATAGATAATTGTTCAAATAGTTATAACTTTTTGAACTTATTCAGTAAATAGATTTATTTTTTCAAATCTCATGCCTATTAATTTTTTGAATGTTAATAAATTAGTATTACTTTTTTCTGAATAAGTTTTTATGAACTAAAACAATTATTATATGACTAAAGAAAAAGTGAAAAATTTTGAAGTTGATAATTATTTTAGTAGTCTTAACTATTTGAACTGGTTTGACAGATACAATGATTTTTTGAATCTCTTATTACTTTTTGGAATATTATTAAATTAGTATTATTTTTACATGAATAAGCTTGTATGATTAGAAACAATTATTTTATGAGAAAACAAAGATCAAAACAATTTGAGATTGATATTTATTCAAATAGTCATAACTATTTGAATTGGTTTAGAAAACAGTTTTAGTTTTTAAAAATCTTGTTCATTAATTTTTGAAATATTAATAAAGTAGTATTATTTTTTCGGATAAGTTTTTATGAAATAAAACAATTGTTTTATGACAAAACAAAAGGTCATAACCACTTAAAATCATTAATTTTTCAAATAGTCAAATCTATTTTAATTTGTTCGATAAATAGACTTCCTTTTTTTAAATCTCATGCTCATTAATTTTTCAAATGTTAATAAATTAGTATTAATTTATTTTGAATAGCTCGTGTGAATTGAAATAAATATTTTATGACTAAATAAAAGGTTATAACGATCTGAAATAAATAATTATTCTAATAGTCTTAACTATTTGAACTGATTTGGCAAACACATTTATATTTTTAAATCTCTTACTAATTTTTGGAATATTGTTAAATTAGTATTATTTTAATATGAATAAGTTTGTATGAAAAGAAACAATTGTTTTATGACAAAAAAGAGATCATAACAATTTAGTATAGATAATTATTTAAATAGTCGTAACTATTTGTACTGTTCTAGTAAACGGATTTAGTTTTTAAATCTCTTATTAACTTTCAAAATATTAATAGATCAATATTATTTTATTCTAAATAATTTTGCATGAACAAAAACAATTGTTTTATGACAAAATAAAAAGGTCATAACGATTTGAAATAGATAATTGTTTAAATGAACATGACTATTTGAACTTGTTTGGTAAATAGATTTATTTTTTAAATCTCCTACCTACTCATTTCTAGAGTATTAATCAATTAGTATTATTTTATTTCGAATAAACCTGTATGAATAGAAACAATTGTTTTAGGACAAAACAAAAGATCTTAATTATTTGAAATAAATAATTATTCAAACAATCATAACGATTTGAACTAGCTTGGTAAATAGATTTACTTTTAAAATTTTTTACTTATTAATTTTTGGAATATTAATAAATTAGTATTATTTTATTTTGAATATGGTTGTATGAACAGAAACGATTGGTTTGTGACAAAACAAAGGGTCATAACTATTTGAAATAAATAATTGTTTAAAGAGTTATAAATATTTGAACGTGCTCAAAAACCAAATTTATTTTTTAAATTTTTACTTATTAATTTTTGGAATATTAATAAATTTATATTATTTATTCAAAATAAGCTTGTTTGAATAGAAACAATTGTTTTACGATAAAACAAAATGTCATAACGATTTAAAATAGATAATAGTTTAAATGGATATGACTATTTAAACTAATTCGATAAACATATATTTTTTTTAAATCTCCAACCTATTAATTTTTAGAATATTAATTGATTAGTATTATTTTATTTTGAGTAAACTTGTATGAATAGAAACATATGTTTTATGACAAAACTTAACTATTTGAACTGGTTCGACAAACACATTTATTTTTTAAATCACTTACGTACTAATTTTTGGAATATTATTAAATTAGTTATTATTAATTTAATAAGCTGAGAGCAATTTGTATGAAAAAACAATTTTTGTACAAAATAAGACAAAAATTTGATATAGATAATTATTCAAATAGTCATAACTATTTGAAGTATTTCAATAAACAAATTTGGTTTTTAAATCTCTTATTAATTTTTAAAATATTAATAGACCAGCATTATTTTATTTTGAATAATTTTGCATGAACAAAAACAATTATTTTATGAGAAAATAAAAGGTCATAACGATTTGAAATAGATAATTATTCAAATGGAAATGACTATTTGAACTTGTTCGGTAAACAAATTTATTTTTTAAATATCCTACCTACTAATTTTTAGAATATTAATCAATTAGTATTATTTCATTCCAAATAAACTTGTATGAATGGAAAAAATTGTTTTAGAACAAAACAAAAGATCATAACTATTTGAAATAAATAATTGTTCAAACAGTCATAACAATTTGAACTAGCTCAATAAACAGATTTATTTTTAAAATTTTTTATGTATTAATTTTTGAAATATTAATAAATTAGTATTATTTTATTTTGAATAAGTTTGTATAAAACAAATGGTTTATGACAAAACAAAAGGGTTATAACTATTTAAAATAGATAATTATTTAAAGAGTCATAACTATTTGAATGTGTTTAGAAAACATATTTATTTCTTAAATTTTTACTTATTAGTTTTTGGAATATTAATAAATTTATATTATTTTATTTGGAATAAGCTTGTTTGAATAGAAATAATTGTTTTATGACAAAATAAAATGTCACAACAATTTGAAATAGATAATAGTTTAAATGGACATGACTATTTAAACTTGTTCGGTAAATAGATTTTTTTTTAATCTCCAACTTATTAATTTTTAGAATATTAATTGATTAGTATTATTTTATTTTGAATAAATTTGTATGAATAGAAACATATGTTTTATGACAAAAAAAAGATCATAACAATTTGAAATAAATAATTATTAAAATAGTTATAACTATTTGAACTTGCTTGATAAACAAATTTATTTTTTAAATCTTTTACTTATAAATTTTTATAATTTTAATAAATTAGTATTATTTTATTTCTAATAAGTTTTTATGCAGAAAAACAATTGCTTTATGATAAAACAAAAGGTAATAACAATTTGAAATAGATAACTGTTTAAATAGTCATAACTATTTGAACATGTTCAGAAAATAGATTTATTTTTGAAATTTTTACTTATTAATTTTTTGAATATTAGTAAATTTAAATTATTTTCTTCAAAATAAGCTTGCATGAATAGAATCAATTGTTTTATGACAAGACATAAAGTCATAATTTTTTATGATAGATAATTGTTCAGATAATCATAATTATTTGAACTTATTAGGCAAGCAGATTTTTTTAATTCTCTTACTCATTTATTTTCAGAATATTAATAAATTAATATTTCTTTACTTCTAATGAGCTTATATGAACTAAAACAATTCTTTTACTACAAACAAAAAGGTCATAATAATTTGAAATAGATAATTATTCAAATAGTCATGACTATTTGAAGTTGTTTGGTAAAACATATTTATTTTTTAAATCTTTTACTTATTAAAATATTAATAAATTAATATTATTTTAATATGAATAAACTTGTATGAATAGATACAATTGTTTTATGAAAAAACAAAAAGTCATAACAGGTTGAAGTAAATAATTGCTCAAATAGTCATAACGATTTGAACTTATTCGATAAACAGATTTATTTTTTAAATCTTTTACTTGTTAATTATCTTAATATTAATAAATTTGTATTATTTTATTCGAAATAAGCTTGTATGAACTGAAAAAATTATTTTATGACAAAACAAAAGGTTATAGTAATTTTAAATAGATAATTGTTTAAATAGTCATAATTATTTAAATTTGTTCAACAAAAAGATTCTTTTTTTTTAAATCTCTTTATTATTAATTTTTAGATTATTAAAAAATTAGTATTGTTTTATTTCAAATAAGCTTATATGAGCTAAAACAATTCTTTTATGACAAAACAAAATGTCATAACAATTTGAAATAGATAATTATTCAAATAGTCATGATTATTTGATCTAGTTCGGTAAACATATTTCTTTTTAAAATTTTTTACTTATTAATTGTTGATATATTAATAAATTAATATTAGTTTAATCCAAATAAGCTTGTATGAATAGATTATTTTATTTTAAATAAGCTTATATGAATTGAAACAATTTTTTTATGATAAAATAAAATGTCATAACGATTTGAAATAGATAATTGATCAAATAGTCTTGATTATTTGATCTAGTTTGATAAACATATTTATTTTTTCAATTTTTTACTTACTGATTGTCGATACTAATAAATTAGTTTTAGTTTAATCCAAATAAGTTTGTATCAAAAGAAATAATTATTTTACAACAGAAAAAAAAGTCATAACAATTTGAAATAAATAATTGCTGAAATAGTAATAACTATTTGAACTAGTTTGATAAAGAGATTTATTTTTTAAGTCACTTATTAATTTTCGAAATATTAATAGATTTGTATTACTTTATTCCCAAACAAACTTATATAAACAAAAACATTTGTTTTATGACAAAACAAAAGCTCATAATGATTTGAAATGGATAATTGTTCAAATAGTCATAACTATTTGAACTGGTTAGGTAAACAAAATTATTTTTGAAATCTCTTATTAGTTTTTGAAATATTAATAAATTCATTTGACTTTATTCCAAATAAGCTAGTATGAATTCAAAAAAACTTATTTTATGACAAAACAAAAGGTCATAACAATTTAAAATAGATAATTGTTCATATAATCTAAAATATTTGAACTGGTTCAGCAAACAAATTTATTTTTTAATTCTCTTAGTTTTTAATTTTCAAAATATTATTAGATTAATATTATTTTATTCCAAATAAGCTTGTATGAACAAAAATAAATATTTTATGACAGAAGAAAAGGTTATAAAAATTTGAAGTTTACAATTATTCAAATAGTCATAACTATTTGAACTAGTTTGGTAAACAAATTTATTTTTTAAATCTCTTATTAATTTTTGAAGAATTAAGAAATTAGTATTATTTTATTCCGAATAAGCTTGAATGTTCAAAAACAATTGTTATATGGCTAAACAAAAGGTAATAACAATTTGAAATAGATAATTATTGACTTGGCCATAATTATTTAAACTAACTCGATAAACAAATTCACTTTTTAAATCACTTACTTATTAATTTTTAAAATATTAATAAATTAGTATTATTTTATTTCGAATAAGCTTGTATGAACTTAAATAATTATTTTATGACAAAACAAAAGGTCGTAACAATTTGAAATAGAAAATTGTTTACATAGTCTTAACCGTTTGAACTGTTTCAACAAATAGATTTATTTTTTAAATCCCTTAATTATTAATTTTCAAAATATTATTAAATTATTATTATTTTATTATGAATAAACTTATATGAACTGAAACAATTATTTTATAACTAAAGAAAAGTTTATAGCAATTTGAAATAGATAATTACTCAAACTAGAACTAGTTCAGTAAATAGATTTATTTTTTAAACTCCTACTTATTAATTTATGAAATATTAATAAATTGATATTATTTTATTTCAAATAGGCTTGTATGGTGAAAAACCATTGTTTTATGACAAAAGAAAAGTTCATAACAATTTGAAATAGATAATTGTTCAAATGGCCATAATTATTTGAACCGATTCGATAAACTAACTTATTTTTTAAATCTCAACTTATCAATTTTTGAAATATTATTAAAGTAATGTTATTTTATTTTAGATAAGCTTTTATGAACTAAAACAATTATTTTATGATAAAAAAGGTCTTATTTATTGTAAATAGATAATTGTTCAAATAGCCATAGCTATTTGAACTTGTTCAGTAAACAGATTTATTTTTTTAATTTCTTGTTTATTAATTTTTTGAATGTTAATAAATTAGTATTATTTTGTTTCGAATAAACATGTACGAACAGAATGATATGAAATAGATAATTGTTCTAATAGTCTTAACTATTTGAACTGGTTCAACAAACACATTCTTTTAAATCTCTTACTTATTAATTTTTAGAATATTATTAATTTAGCAATATTTTAGTCCAAATAAGCTTGTATGAATAGAAACAATTGTTATATGATAAAACAAAGATCATAATGATTTGAGATAGATAATTATTTAAATAGTAATAACTATTTAAACTAGTTTGATAAAAAAATTTAGTTTTAAATCTCTTATTAATTTTTGAAATATATTAATAAATTAGTATTATTTATTCTTAATAACTTTGTGAATGGAAACAATTGTTTTACGATAAAAAAAAATGTCATAACAATTTGAAATAGATAATAGTTTAAATGTCATAACGATTTGAACTATTCAATAAACAGATTTATTTTTTAAATCCTTTACTTATTAATTGTCTTAATAATAATAAATTTATATTATTTAATTTGAAATAAGTTTGTATTAACAAAAAATTATTTTATGACAAAACAAAAGGTTTTAGCGATTTCAAATAGATAATTATTTAAATAGTCATAATTATTTAAACTTGTTCCACAAACTGATTCATTTTTTAAATCTCTTAATTATTAATTTTTGGAATCTTAATAATTTGGCATTATTTTATGTCGAATAAACTTATATAAACTGAAATAATTCTTTTATGACAAAATAAAAGGTCATAACGATTTGAAATAGATAATTATTCAAATAATCATAAATATTTGATCATGTTCAATAAACATAAGTATTTTTTAAATTTTTTATTTATTAATTGTCAAAATAATACTAAATTAGTATTATTTTAATATGAATAAGCTTATATGAATAGAAATAATTGTTTTATAATAGAACAAAAAATCATAATGATTTGATATAAATAATTTGTCAAATAATCATAACTCTTTGAACTGGTTTGATAAATAGATTTATTTTTTAAATCTGTTATTAATTTTTGAAATATTAATAGATTAGTATTGCATTATTCCAAATAAACTTTTATGAACAAAAACATTTGTTTTATGACAAAACAAAAGGTTATAATGATTTGAACTTGTTAGGTAAACAAAACTATTTTTTAAATCGCTTACTTATTAATTTTTGAAATATTAATAAATTCATTTTATTTTATTCTGAATAAGCTAGTATGAATTGAAAAAATTGTTATATGACAAAACAAAATGTCATAACATTTTGAAATAGATAATTGTTCATATAGTCTTAAATATTTGAATTGGTTCAGCAAACAAATTTAATTTTAATTCTCTTAGTTATTAATTTTTAAAATATTATTAGTTTGATATTATTTTATTCCAAATAGGCTTGTATGAAGAGAAATAATTGTTTTATGATAGAATAAAAGGTTATAACAATTTGAAGCATACAGTTGTTTTATTATTCATATAGTCATAATTATTTGAACTAGTTTGGTAAATAGATTTATTTTTTAAATCTCTTATGTATTAATTTTTGAAAGATTAATAAATTAGTATTATTTTATTTCAGATAAGCTTGAATGATCAAAAACATTTGTTGTATGACTAAAAGAAGGTAATAATGATTTCAAATACATAATTGTTAAATAGCCATAATTATTTGAAATGATTCAGTAAACAGATTCACTTTTTAAGTCATTTACTTATTAATTTATGGAATATTAATAAATTTGTATTATTTTATTTCGAATAAACTTGCATGAACTGAACGATTCTTTTATGACAAAACAAAAGGTCAGAATGATTTGAAAATGGATAATTGTTCATATAGTCTTAACTGTTTGAACTAATTTAGCAAACAAATTTATTTTTTAAATCTCTTAGCTATTAATTTTTGGAATATTATTATATTACTATTATTTTATTCATAATAAGCTTGTACGAAATGAAATAATTATTTTATAGCAGAACAAAAATTATAACAATTTGAAATAGGTAATTCTTGAAATGAGAACTAGTTCAGTAAACAGATTTATTTTTTAAATCTCTTACTTATTAATTTTTTAAATATTAATAAACTAGTATTTTTTTTATTCTGAATAGGCTTGTGTGATGAAAAAAATTGTTTTATGACAAAACAAAAGTTCATAATGATTTGAAATAGATAATTATTGAAATGGCCATAATTATTTGAACTGATTTAGCAAATAGATTCACTTTTTAAATCACTTATTAATTTTTGAAATATTAAAAAATTATTATTATTTTATTTCAAATAAGCTTGTATGAACTGAAACAATTATATTATGACAAAACAAAAAGTCACAACAATTTTAAATATACAATTGTTTAACTAGTCGTAACTATTTGAATTTATTCAAAATATAGATTTATTTTTTTAAATTTCTTGCCTATTAATTTTTGAAATATTAATAAATTAGTATTATTTTATTTTGCATAAACTTTTTATGAATCAAAAAAAATTTTTTTATGACAAAACAAAGGTCGTAATAATTTTAAATAAGTATTTGTTTAAATAGTCATTGGAATTTGAGTTTGTTTAAATACAAATTTATTTTTTTCAAATCTCTTGCTTATTGATTTTTTGAATGTTAATATATTAGGATTATTTTATTCCGAATAAGCTTGTATGGTATGAAATAAATATTTTATGCCTAAACAAATGGTTAGAAAATTTTGAAATATATAACTATTCTAATAGTTTTAACTACTTGAACAGGTTCGACAAAAACATTTATTTTTTAAATCTCTTACTTACTAATTTCAAAATATTATTACATTAGGTATTATTTTTAACCAAAAAAGCTTCTAAGATAAAAAAAAAATGATTGTTTCTAACAAAACAAAGATCATAACAGTTTGAGATTGATAATTATTCAAACGGTCATAACTATTCTGGTTCGATAAACAAATTTATTTTTTAAATCTCTTACTTATTAATTGTAGAAATATTAATAAATTAATATTTTTTCAATTTGAATAAACTCGTATGAACAAAAACAATTATTTTATGACAAAATAAAAGGTCTTAATGATTAGATAATTATTCAAATAGTCAAAACTATTTGAACTTATTTAGTAAACAGATTTAGTTTTAAAATTTTTTATTTATTAATTGTTTTTATATGATTAAATTTGTATTACTTTATTTGAAATAAGCTTGTATGAATAGAAAAATCGGTTTATGACAAAACAAAAGGTTATAATGATTTGAAATAGATAATTATTCAAATAGTCATAACTATTTGAACTTGTACAGTAAACAGATTCATTTTTTAAATCTCTTACACATTAATTTTCAAAATATTAATAAATTTACATTATTTTATTTTGAATAAGCTTATATGAACTGATACAATTGTTTTATGATGAAATAAAAGGTTATAACAATTTGAAATAGATAATTGTTCAAAGAGTTATAACTATTTGAATTTGTTCAGTAAACATATTTATTTTAAAAATATTTTACTTATTAATTGTCAAAATATTAATAAATTAATATTATTTCAATCCAAATAAGAACATATCAACAAAAAAATTGTTTTATAATGAAACAAAAGTTACAACAATTTAAAAAAAATAATAGTTCAAATAATCATAACTATTTAAACTTATTCAATAAAAAGAATTATTTTTTAAAATCTTTTACTTATTAATTTTTTAATATTAATAAATTTGTATTACTTTATTTGAAATAAGCTTGTATGAATAGAACAAATTGTTTATTACAAAACAAAACGTTATAACAATTTCAAATAGATAATTGTTCAAATAGTCATAACTATTTGAACTTGTTCGATAAACAGATTTATTTTTTAAATCTATTACTTATTAACTTTTAGAATTTTAATAAATTAAAATTGTGTTGGTTCGAATAAGTTTGTACAAACAGAAATAATTGTTTTGTAATAAAACAAAAGGTTATAATGATTTGAAATAGATAATTGTTGAAACAATCATAACTATTTGCATTGGTCAAGCTAATAGATTCCTTTTTTAAATTTGTTACTTATTAACTTTTACAAGATTAATAAATTAGTATTATTTTATTTCGAATAAGACTATATGAATAGAAACAATTGTTTTATGATAAAACAAAATGGTCATAACGATTTTAAATAAATAATTGTTCAAATACTTATAACTAATTGAACTAGTTTAGTAAATAGATTTATTTTTTAATTCTCTTAATTATTAATTTCCAAAATATTAATAAATTAATATTATTTTATTCCAGACAACTTATTTGAACAAAAACATTTGTTTTATGACAAAATAAAAGGTCATAATGAATTGAAATATATAATTGTTCAAATAGTCATAATTATTTTAACTGGTTCAGCAAACAAAATTATTTTTTAAATCTCTTATTGATTAATTTTTGAAATATTAATAAATTTGTTTTATTTTATTCCAAATATGTTAGTAATAATTGAAAAAATTGTTTTACGACAAAACAAAATGTCAAAACGATTTGAAATAAAGAATTGTTCATATAACCTTAACTAGTTAAATTGGTTCGGTAATCAAATTTATTTTTTAAAATCTCTTAGTTATTAATTTTTAGAATATTATTACATTAGTATTATTTTATTCTGAATAAGCTTAATGAATAAAAATAATTATTTTTTGACAGAACAAAACATTAAAACAAATTGAAATATATAATTGTTCAAATAGTCATAACTATTTGAGCTGGTTCAGTAAACAGATTTATTTTTTAAATCTCCTTCTTATTAATTATTGAAAATGTTAATAAATTAGTATTATTTTTATTCCTAATAGGCTTGTATGATGAAAAACAATTGTTGTATGACAAAAGAAAATTTCATGATGACTAGAAATAGATAATTGTTCAAATTGCCATAATTATTTGAATTGATTCGATAAACTAATTTATGTTTTAAATCTCTAACTTATTAATTTTTTAAATATTAATAAAGTAATATTATTTTATTTTGGATAAGCTTTTATGAACTAAAATAATTGTTTTATGATAAAATAAAAGGTCATAAAGATTTTAAATAGATAATTGTTCAAATAGTCATAGTTATTTGAACATGTTTGGTAAATATATTTATTTTTTAAAATTTTTTTGCTTATTAATTTTTTGAATGTTAGTAAATTAGTATTAATTTACTTTGAATAAGCATGTATGAACTAAAACAATTATTTTATGACTAAACAAAAGGCCAGAATGATTTGAAATGGATAATTATTCTAATAGTCTTAACTATTTGAACTAGTTTAGCAAACACATTTATTTTTAAAATCCATACTTATTAATTTTTAGAATATTTTTAATTTAGCAATATTTTACTCCAAATAAGCTTGTATGAATAGAAACAAATGTTTTAGGACAAAACAAAGATCATAACAATTTAAGATAGATAATTATTCAAATAATCATAACTATTTGAACTGATTCAGTAAAAAGGTTTAGTTTTTAAATGTCTTATTAATTTTCAAAATAGTAATAAATTAGTATTATTTTATTTTGAATAATTTTGTATGAATAGAAAAAATTGTTTTTTGACAAATCAAAATATGATAATGATTTAAAATAGATAATAGTTCAAATGGACATGACTATTTGAACTTGTTCGGTAAACAAATTAATTTTTTAAATCTTCAACTCATTAATTTTTGCAATATTAATAAATTAGTATTATTTATTCCAAATAAACTTTTATGAATAGAAACAATTGTTTTATGATAAAGCAAAAGATCATAACAACTTGAAATAAATAATTGTTCAAATTGGCATAACTATTTGAACTCACTCGATAAATAGATTTATTTTTAAAATTTTTTACTTATTAATTTTAGAATATTAATAAATTAATATTATTTTATTCTGAATAAGCTTCTTTGAATAAAACAAATTGGTTTATGACAAAACAAATGGTCATAATGATTTGAAATAGATAATTGTTCAAATAGTCATAGCTATTTGAATGTGTTTAGAAAATAGATTTTATTTTTAAAATTTTTACTTATTAATTTTTGGAATATTAATAAATTTATATTATTTTATTCAAAATAAGCTTGCATCAATAGAACCAATTGTTTTATGACAAAATGAAAGGTCATCATGTTTTGAAATAGATAATTTTTTAGATACTCGTAACTACTTGAACTTGTTCGATGAACAAATTTATTTTTTTAATTCTCTTACTCTTTAATTTTTGAAATATTAAAAAATTAGCATTATTTTATTTCAAATAAGCTTATATGAACTGCAACAATTGTTTTATTACAAAACAAAAGGTCACAATGATTTGAAAAAGATAATTAAGTCATGATTATTTGAACTTGTTTGATAAACATTTATTTTTTAAAATCTTTTACTTATTAATTATCCAAATATTAATAAATTAAATTTATTTTAATCCAAATAAGAATATATGAATAGAAACAATTTTTTATGACAAAACAAAAAGTCATAACAATTTGAAAAAAATAATTGTTCAAAAGGTCATAACAATTTGAACTTGTTCGGTAAACAATTTTTTTTAAAAAATCTTTTACTTATTAATTGTCTTAATATTAATAAATTTTTGTTATTTTATTCGAACTAAGCTTGTACATACAGAAAAATTATTTTATGTCAAAACTAAAGGTTATGATTTCAATTAGATAATTGTTCAAATAGTTATAATTATTTAAACTTGTCCGATAAATATATTCATTTTCTAAATATTTTAATTATTAATTTTTGAAATATTAATAACTTAGTATTATTTTAATTCAAATAAGCTTATATCAACTGAATTTTTTTTTTGACAAAACAAAAGGTCATAGCGATTTAAATAGAAAATTATTTAAATAGTCATGACTATTTGATGTAGTTTAGTAAACATATTTATTTTTAAAATTTTTTACTTATTAATTGTTGAAATATTAGTAAATTACTATTATTTTAATCTGAATAAGCTTATATGAATAGAAACTATTATTTTATAACTAAACAAAAAGTCATAACAATTTAAACTAGTTTGATAAACCTTTTATTTTTTAAATCTCTTATTAATTTTTGAAATATTAATAGATTAGTATTATTTTATTCCAAACAAATTGATATGAACAAAAGCATTTGTTTTATGACAAAACAAAAGGTCATAACGATTTGAAATAAATAAATGTTCAAATAGTTATAATTATGTGAACTAGTTAAGTAAACATAATTATTTTTTAAATCTCTTACTTATTAATTTTTGAAATATTAATCAATTCATTTTGTTTTATTTCGAATAAGCTAGTGAATTGAAAAAATTATCTTATGACAAAACAACATGTCATAATGATTTGAAATAGATAATTGTTCATATAGTCTTAACTATTTGAACTGGTTTGGTAAACAAATTTATTTTTTAAACCTTTTAATTATTAATTTTCAGAATTTTATTAGATTAGTATCATTTTATTTCGAATAAAGTTGTATGAATAGAAATAATTGTTTTATGATAGAACTAAAGGTTATAACGATTTGAAGTATACAAATTTTCAAATAGTCATAACTATTTGAACTAGTTTAGTAAACAGATTTATTTTTTAAATCACTTATTAATTTTTGAAAGATTAATAAATTAGTATTATTTTATTTTGAATAAGCTTGTATGATAAAAACAATTGTTATATGACCAAACAAATGGTAATAATGATTTGAAATAGATAATTGTTGAAATAGCCATAATTATTTAACTAATTTGATAAATAGATTCACTTTTAAAATCACTTATTAATTTTCAAAATATTAATAAATTAGTGTTATTTTATTTCGAATAAGCTTGTATAAACTGAAATAATTGTTTCATAACAAAATAAAATGCCATAATGATTTTAAATAACTATTGTTCAAATAGTTGTAAATATTTCAATTTGTTTGATAAATAATTTTATTTTATTAAATCTTGCTTATTATTTTTTGAAATATTAAGAAATTAGCATTACTTTATTTTGGATAAGCTTTAATGAATTGAAACAATTATTTTATGTTAAAACAAAAGCTCGTACATATTTTAAATAATTAATTATTCAAATAGCCATAACTATTTGAACTTGTTTGGTAAACATATTTATTTTTTCAAATATTTTACTTATTAATTTTTTGAATGTTAATAAATTTGGATTATTTTATTACAAATAAGCTGGTAAGATATGAAACAAATATTTTGGCTAAACAAAAGGTCTAAACAATTTGAAATAGATAATTATTCAACTAGTTTTAACTATTTGAATTGGTTTAGCAAACATATATATTTTTTAAATCTCTTACTAATTAATTTTTGGAATATTATTAAATTAGTATTATTTTTAACCAAATAACCTTCTATGATCAGAAATAATTGTTTTATGACAAAACAAAGATTTTAGTGATTTGATATTGATAATTGCTTAAATAGTCATAGCTATTTAAACTGGTTTAGTAAATAGATTTATTTTTTAAATATGTTGTTTATTAATTTTTGAAATATTAATAAATTAGTATTATTTTATTTCGAATAAGCTTGGATGATCCAAACAATTGTTTTATGATAAAACAAAAGATCATAACGATTTGAAATACATAATCATTCAAATAGCCATAATTATTTTAACTGAATCAGTAAATAGTTTTATTTTCCAAAATTTTTACTTATTAATTTAGGAAATATCAATAAATTGATATAATTTTATTCCATTTAAGCTTGTATCAATTGAAAAATTGTTTTATGAACAATCAAATGGTTATAACAATTTTAAATAGACTATTGCTCAAATAATAATAACTATTTGAACTCATTTGGTAAACAAATTTATTTTTTAAAATCTTTCTTATTAATGTTGAATGTTAATAAATTAGTATTAATGTATTCTGAATAAGCTTGTATGAACTAAAACAATTGTTTTATAACTAGACAAAAATAGATAAATTATTCTAATAATCTTAACCATTTGAACTGATTCAGTATTTTTTAAATCTCTTACTTATTAATTTTTGAAATATTATTAAATTAGTATTATTTTAATCCGAATAAGCTTGTATGACCAAAACAATTGTTTTACAGCAAAAAAAAGGTCATAACAATTTGAAATAGATAATCATTGATATAGTCTTAACTATTTGAACTAGTTCAGTAATTAGATTTATTTTTTTAATTTTTTGGTTATTAAGTTTTGGAATATTATTAAATTAGTATTATTTTATCTCAAATAAAATAGTATGAACATAACCAATTGTTTGATGATAAAATAAAAGGTCATAACAATTTGAAATAGATTATTATTCAAATAGTCAAAACTATTTGAATTGATTTGATAAGTATATTTACTTTTAAATCTCCTACTGATTAATTTCTAAATATTAATATATTAGTATTATTTTTATTTCAAACAAACCTATATTAACAAAAACAATTATTTTATGACAAATTAAAAAGTAATAATAATTTGAAATAGACAATTATTCAAATAGTTATAATTATTTGAATTGGTTCGGTAAATAGAATTATTTTTCAAATCTCTTATTAATTCTTGAAATATTAACAAATTCATTTTATTTTATTCTAAATAACTAATATGAATTGAAAAAATTGTTTTATGACGAAAGAAAAAGTCATAAGGATTTAAAATAGATAATTATTCATAGTGTTAACTATTTGAACTAGTTTGGCAAATAAATTCATTTTTTAGATCTCGTATTATTTTTTGAAATATTAATAGATTATTATTATTTTATTCTAAACAAACTTATATGATCAAAAACATTTGTTTTATGACAAAACAAAAGGTCATAATGATTTGAAATAGATAATTGTTCAAATAGTCATAATTATTTGAATTGGTTAGGTAAATAGAATTATTTTTTTAATCTCTTACATATTAATTTTTGAAATATTAATAAATTCATTTTATTTTATCCTGAATAAGTTACTATGAATTCAAAAAAACTTATTTTATGACAAAACAAAAGGTCATAATGATTTGAAATAGATAATTGTTCATATAGTCTTAAATATTTAAACTAGTTCTACAAACAAACTTATTTTTTAATTCTCTTAGTTGTTAATTTTTGGAATATTATTATATTAGTTTTATTTTATTTTGAATAAGCTTGTATGAACAAAAATAATTGTTTTATGATAGGACAAAAGGTAATAATGATTTGAAGTTTACATTTATTCAAACAGTCATAACTATTTGAACTAGTTTAATAAACAGATTTATTTTTTAAATCTCTTACTTATTAATTTTTGAAAGATTAATAAATGAGTATTATTTCATTTTGAATAAGCTTGAATGTTCAAATACAATTGTTATATGACCAAATAAAGGGTAATAACGATTTAAAATAGATAATTGTTGACAAGGTTATAATTATTTGAACTGATTTTGTAAACAGATTCACTTTTTAAATCACTTATTAAATTTTGAAATATTAATAAATTAGTTTTATTTTATTTCGAATAAGCTTGTATGAACTGAAATAATTGTTTTATGATAAAACAGCGGTCATAATGATTTGAGATATATAATTGTTTATATAGTCTTAACTATTTGAAATGCTTCAGCAAACAGATTTTTTTTTTAAATATCTTAGTTATTAATTTTTGAAATATTATTAAATCAGTATTATTTTATTTCAAATAAGCTTGTATGAACTGAAACAATTATTTTATAACAGAACAAAAGGTTATAACGAATTGAAATAAATAATTGTTTAAGTAAGAACTTGTTTAGTAAACAGATTTATTTTTTATCTCTTACTTACTAATTTTTGAAATATTAATAAATTAATATTATTTTATTTTGGATAGGCTTGTATGGTGAAAAACAATTGTTTTATGACAAAACAAAAGTTCCTAATGATTTAAAATACATAATCATTCAAATGGCCATAATTATTTGAACAATTCGATAAACTAACTTATTTTTTTAAATCTCCAACTTATCAATTTTTGAAATATTAATAAAGCAATATTATTTTATTTTGGATAAGCTTTTATGAAGTGAAACAATTATTTTTGATCAAACAACAGGTCATATTTATTTTAATTAGATAATTGTTCAAATAGTCATAACTATTTGAACTTGTTCAATAAACATATTTATTTCTTAAATATTTTACTTATTATTGTCAAAATATTAATAAATTAATATTATTTTAATTCAAATAAACTTGTATGAACAGAAACAATTATTTTATGACAAAACAAAAAGTCATAAAAATTTAAAATAAATAATTATTTAAATAGTCATAAAGATTTGAACTTATTCGATAAATAGATTTATTTTTTAAATCATTTATGTATTAATTGTCTTAATATTAACAAATTTGCCTTATTTTATCCGAAAATATGCTTGTTTGAATAGAAAAAAAAAT
>NW_019167963.1:0-48125 GCF_002303985.1 Durio zibethinus | reverse complement strand
TGCTTTCATTTTTTTTGTTAACTTTTTCCTTTGTTTTAAAATTTTCTATAAATTTTTTTCTTTTTCTTTTCTTTCATATTTTTGCCTCTTCATTTCTTATTTTTTTTCTTCCTTTTCTCAAATTTATTTTATGTATTTTTTATTTTCATTTTTTATTTTTTTTCTTGCTTTTTCTTAAATCTTTTTGTTCACACTTTTTTTTATTTCTTTTTCATAATTTTAAAACCTGAAACTTCTTTTTTTTGTGCACTTTCTTCTATTTTTATTTTTCTGTTTTTTATTCCAAATCTTTTTTCTTTTCATTTTTATTCTTTTCTTGCTTTTCTTTTTTTTTTCCCCCACAAATTTCCTTTCATTTCTTATTTGCGTTTTTAAATTCTCATACTTTTTTTATTTTGCATTAACTTTTCTCTTTTTTAATTTTTTGTCTGACTTTTTATATTGTTAGGTCTTATATGTTTTTCAATTTTTTGTATTTTTTAAACTATTTTTTTTCATTTTGTCATTCCATTTCATTTTTGAAATTTTTATTCAATTTTTGTCCTTTTTATATTTTTATTGTATTTTTTCTTTTCTTTTCTTTTTATAGTTTTTAAATTTTTATAAAGTTTTGGAATTTTTTATTTTTCTATCTTTTTTTCTTTTATTATTCTTGGTTATTTTCTATTGCATTTTTACAATTTTTCATTGACTTTTTCTCCTTTCAAATTTTTCTTCTTTTTTCTATGTCCTTTCATTTTGTCCTTTTATATTTTTTTGATTCGCTAATTTTCTATTTTTTCCTTTTTTCGTATTTTATTTAATTTTTTTCCCTTAATTTATTTTTCCATTTATTTTTTATTTATATTTTAGAAAAGTTTTATAAAGTTCAATTTTTTTTTCTTATTTTTTGAATCTTTTTTATTTTTTTCTACTTTGTAATTTTTTAATAACTTTTTCCCTTCACAATTTTCCTTCTTCTTGTTTTTTTTTTTCATCTACTTTCATTTTTTCTTGTTTTAATTTTTTCGTTCTTTTAAAATTTTTTATTTTTCTGTTTTTTATTCCAAAGCTTTTGTCTTTTCTTGCTATTCTATTTTTTTTCCCACAAATTTCCTTTCATTTCTTATTTCTGTTTTTAAATTCTCATAATTTTTTTATTTTGCATTAACTTTTCTCTTTTTTCATTTTTTGTCTGACTTTTTATATTGTTAGGTCTTATATGTTTTTCAATTTTTTGTATTTTTTAAACTATTTTTTTTTCTTTTTGTCATTCCATTTCATTTTTGAAATTTTATATTCAAATTTTGTCCTTTTTTCTTTTCTTACTTTTTATAATTTTTGTTTTTTTGTGCTTTATTTATCTTTTTTCTGTTGCTTTCATTTTTTTCTTTTTATTTTTTTATTTTCTTTCTTTGTTTATAGTTTCATAAGCTTTTATAAAGTTTTGGAATTTTTTATTTTTCTATCTTGTTTTCTTTTATCATTCTCGGTTATTTTCTATTGCATTTTTATAATTTTTCATTAATTTTTTCTCCTTTCAAATTTTTCTTCTTTTTTTTATGTGCTTTCATTTTTTTTTGTTCACTTTTTCCTTCGTTTTAAAATTTTCTTACTTTGTTACTTTTTTCTTTTTGTTTATTTTAATTTTTTCCCTTAATTTATTTTTTCATTTATTTTTTTTATATTTTAGAAAATTTTTATAAAGTTCAATTTTTTTTTCTTATTTTTTGCATCTTTTTTATTTTTTTTCTGCTTTGTAATTTTTTAATAACTTTTTCCCTTCACAATTTTCCTTCTTCTTGTTTTTTTTCATATACTTTCATTTTTCTTGCTTTAATTTTTTCGCTGTTTTAAAATTTTTATTTTTTTGTTTTTTATTCCAAATATTTTGTCTTTTCATTTTTATTCTTTTCGTGCTATTCTATTTTTTTTTCCCACAAATTTCCTTTCATTTCTTATTTCTGTTTTTAAATTCTCATACTTTTTTTTATTTTGCATTAACTTTTCTCTTTTTTAATTTTTTGTATGACTTTTTATATTGTTAGGTCTTATATGTTTTTCAATTTTTTGTATTTTTTAAACTATTCTTTTCCTCTTTTGTCATTCCATTTCATTTTTGAAATTTTTATTCAATTTTTGTCTTTTTTTATTTTCTTACTTTTTATATTTTTTGTTGTATTTTTGTTTTTTCTCTTTTTTTGTGCTTTATTTATCCTTTTTCGTTTGCTTTCGTTTTTTTTTTCTTTTTTTATTTTTGTTTTTATTTTCTTTCTTTGTTTATAGTTTCGTAAATTTTTATAAAGTTTTGGAATTTTTTATTTTTCTATCTTTTTTTCTTTTATCATTCTCAGTTATTTTCTATTGCATTTTTATAATTTTTCATTAACTTTTTCTCCTTTCAAATTTTTATTCTTTTTTTATGTGCTTTCACGTTTTCCTTTGTTTTAAAATTTTCTATAAATTTTTTTCTTTTTCTTTTCTTTCATGTTTTTGCCTCTTCACTTTTTATTTTTTTCTTCTTTTTCCCTTTTTTTTTCTCAAATTTTATTTTATGTATTTTGTATTTTCCTTTTTTATTTTTTTTCTTGCTTTTTGTTAAATCTTTTTGTTCCCACTTTTTTTTTTATTTCTTCTTTATAATTTTAAAACCTCAAACTTCTTTTATTTTTATTTATATTTTTTATTAACTTTTATTTTATTTTTCATTTTTCATGTTTTATATCTTTGTCCTCTATTTGTTATATTTTTTTTTTCTTTTTCTTTGTACATTCTAAACTAATAGTTTTTTCCATTTTATATTTGAAATTCTTATTCATTTTGTCTTTTTATATTTTTTTGATTCGCTGATTTTTCATTTTCTTACTTTCGTATTTCATTTAATTTTTTCTCTTAATTATTTTTTATTTATATTTTAGAAAATTTTTATAAAGTTCAATTTTTTTTCTACTTTGTAATTTTTTAATAACTTTTTCCCTTCACAATTTTCCTTGTTCTTGTTTTTTTTTTCGTGTACTTTCATTTTTTCTTGTTTTAATTTTTTATTTCTCTGTTTTTTATTCCAAATCTTTTGTCTTTTCAATTTTATTCTTTTTCTTGCTATTCTATTTTTTTCCCACAAATTTCCTTTCATTTTTTATTTCCGTTTTTAAATTCTCATACTCTTTTTATTTTTTGTCTGACTTTTGTTATTGTTAGGTCTTATATGTTTTCAATTTTTTGTATTTTTAAACTATTTTTTTCTTTTTGTCATTCTATTTCATTTTTGAAATTTTTATTCAATTTTTCTCCTTTTTTAAATTCTTACTTTTTATATTTTTTGTTGTATTTTTGTTTTTTCTTTTTTGTGTGCTTTATTTATCTTTTTTCTTTTTATTTTTTATTTTCTTTCTTTGTTTATAGTTTCATAAATTTTTATAAAGTTTTGGAATTTTTTATTTTTCTATCTTCTTTTCTTTTATCATTCTCGGTTATTTTCTATTGCATTTTTATAATTTTTCATTAACTTTTTCTCCTTTCAAATTTTTCTTCTTTTTTTTATGTGCTTTCATTTTTTTTGTTAACTTTTTCCTTTGTTTTAAAATTTTCTATAAATTTTTTTCTTTTTCTTTTCTTTCATATTTTTGCCTCTTCATTTCTTATTTTTTTTCTTCCTTTTCTCAAAATTTATTTTATGTATTTTGTATTTTCATTTTTTATTTTTTTCTTGCTTTTTCTTAAATCTTTTTGTTCACACTTTTTTTATTTCTTTTTCATAATTTTAAAACCTGAAACTTCTTTTTTTTGTGCACTTTCTTCTATTTTTTATTTTTCTGTTTTTTATTCCAAATCTTTTTTCTTTTCATTTTTATTCTTTTCTTGCTTTTCTTTTTTTTTTCCCCCACAAATTTCCTTTCATTTCTTATTTGCGTTTTTAAATTCTCATACTTTTTTTATTTTGCATTAACTTTTCTCTTTTTTAATTTTTTGTCTGACTTTTTATATTGTTAGGTCTTATATGTTTTTCAATTTTTTGTATTTTTTAAACTATTTTTTTTCATTTTGTCATTCCATTACATTTTTGAAATTTTTATTCAATTTTTGTCCTTTTTATATTTTTATTGTATTTTTTCTTTTCTTTCTTTGTTTATAGTTTTATAAATTTTTATAAAGTTTTGGAATTTTTTATTTTTCTATCTTTTTTTCTTTTATTATTCTTGGTTATTTTCTATTGCATTTTTACAATTTTTCATTGACTTTTTCTCCTTTCAAATTTTTCTTCTTTTTTCTATGTCCTTTCATTTTGTCCTTTTATATTTTTTTGATTCGCTAATTTTCTATTTTTTCCTTTTTTCGTATTTTATTTAATTTTTTTCCCTTAATTTATTTTTCCATTTATTTTTTATTTATATTTTAGAAAAGTTTTATAAAGTTCAATTTTTTTTTTCTTATTTTTTGAATCTTTTTTATTTTTTTCTACTTTGTAATTTTTTAATAACTTTTTCCCTTCACAATTTTCCTTCTTCTTGTTTTTTTTTTTCATCTACTTTCATTTTTTCTTGTTTTAATTTTTTCGTTCTTTTAAAATTTTTTATTTTTCTGTTTTTTATTCCAAAGCTTTTGTCTTTTCTTGCTATTCTATTTTTTTTTCCCACAAATTTCCTTTCATTTCTTATTTCTGTTTTTAAATTCTCATAATTTTTTTATTTTGCATTAACTTTTCTCTTTTTTCATTTTTTGTCTGACTTTTTATATTGTTAGGTCTTATATGTTTTTCAATTTTTTGTATTTTTTTAACTATTTTTTTTTCTTTTTGTCATTCCATTTCATTTTTGAAATTTTATATTCAAATTTTGTCCTTTTTTCTTTTCTTACTTTTTATAATTTTTGTTTTTTTGTGCTTTATTTATCTTTTTTCTGTTGCTTTCATTTTTTTCTTTTTATTTTTTTATTTTCTTTCTTTGTTTATAGTTTCATAAGTTTTTATAAAGTTTTGGAATTTTTTATTTTTCTATCTTGTTTTCTTTTATCATTCTCGGTTATTTTCTATTGCATTTTTATAATTTTTCATTAATTTTTTCTCCTTTCAAATTTTTCTTCTTTTTTTTATGTGCTTTCATTTTTTTTTGTTCACTTTTTCCTTCGTTTTAAAATTTTCTTACTTTGTTACTTTTTTCTTTTTGTTTATTTTAATTTTTTCCCTTAATTTATTTTTTCATTTATTTTTTTTTATATTTTAGAAAATTTTTATAAAGTTCAATTTTTTTTCTTATTTTTTGCATCTTTTTTATTTTTTTTCTGCTTTGTAATTTTTTAATAACTTTTTCCCTTCACAATTTTCCTTCTTCTTGTTTTTTTTCATATACTTTCATTTTTCTTGCTTTAATTTTTTCGCTGTTTTAAAATTTTTATTTTTTTGTTTTTTATTCCAAATATTTTGTCTTTTCATTTTTATTCTTTTCGTGCTATTCTATTTTTTTTCCCACAAATTTCCTTTCATTTCTTATTTCTGTTTTTAAATTCTCATACTTTTTTTTATTTTGCATTAACTTTTCTCTTTTTTAATTTTTTGTATGACTTTTTATATTGTTAGGTCTTATATGTTTTTCAATTTTTTGTATTTTTTAAACTATTCTTTTCCTCTTTTGTCATTCCATTTCATTTTTGAAATTTTTATTCAATTTTTGTCTTTTTTTATTTTCTTACTTTTTATATTTTTTGTTGTATTTTTGTTTTTCTCTTTTTTGTGCTTTATTTATCCTTTTTCGTTTGCTTTCGTTTTTTTTTCTTTTTTTATTTTTGTTTTTTATTTTCTTTCTTTGTTTATAGTTTCGTAAATTTTTATAAAGTTTTGGAATTTTTTATTTTTCTATCTTTTTTTCTTTTATCATTCTCAGTTATTTTCTATTGCATTTTTATAATTTTTCATTAACTTTTTCTCCTTTCAAATTTTTATTCTTTTTTTATGTGCTTTCACGTTTTCCTTTGTTTTAAAATTTTCTATAAATTTTTTTCTTTTTCTTTTCTTTCATGTTTTTGCCTCTTCACTTTTTATTTTTTTCTTCTTTTTCCCTTTTTTTTTCTCAAATTTTATTTTATGTATTTTGTATTTTCCTTTTTTATTTTTTTCTTGCTTTTTGTTAAATCTTTTTGTTCCCACTTTTTTTTTTTATTTCTTCTTTATAATTTTAAAACCTCAAACTTCTTTTATTTTTATTTATATTTTTTATTAACTTTTATTTTATTTTTCATTTTTCATGTTTTATATCTTTGTCCTCTATTTGTTATATTTTTTTTTCTTTTTCTTTGTACATTCTAAACTAATAGTTTTTTCCATTTTATATTTGAAATTCTTATTCATTTTGTCTTTTTATATTTTTTTGATTCGCTGATTTTTCATTTTCTTACTTTCGTATTTCATTTAATTTTTTCTCTTAATTATTTTTTATTTATATTTTAGAAAATTTTTATAAAGTTCAATTTTTTTTCTACTTTGTAATTTTTTAATAACTTTTTCCCTTCACAATTTTCCTTGTTCTTGTTTTTTTTTTCGTGTACTTTCATTTTTTCTTGTCTTAATTTTTTTATTTCTCTGTTTTTTATTCCAAATCTTTTGTCTTTTCAATTTTATTCTTTTTCTTGCTATTCTATTTTTTTCCCACAAATTTCCTTTCATTTTTTATTTCCGTTTTTAAATTCTCATACTCTTTTTATTTTTTGTCTGACTTTTGTTATTGTTAGGTCTTATATGTTTTCAATTTTTTGTATTTTTAAACTATTTTTTTTCTTTTTGTCATTCTATTTCATTTTTGAAATTTTTATTCAATTTTTTCTCCTTTTTTAAATTCTTACTTTTTATATTTTTTGTTGTATTTTTGTTTTTCCTTTTTTTGTGTGCTTTATTTATCTTTTTCTTTTTATTTTTTATTTTCTTTCTTTGTTTATAGTTTCATAAATTTTTATAAAGTTTTGGAATTTTTTATTTTTCTATCTTCTTTTCTTTTATCATTCTCGGTTATTTTCTATTGCATTTTTATAATTTTTCATTAACTTTTTCTCCTTTCAAATTTTTCTTCTTTTTTTTTATGTGCTTTCATTTTTTTGTTAACTTTTTCCTTTGTTTTAAAATTTTCTATAAATTTTTTTCTTTTTCTTTTCTTTCATATTTTTGCCTCTTCATTTCTTATTTTTTTTCTTCCTTTTCTCAAAATTTATTTTATGTATTTTTTATTTTTTTTCTTGCTTTTTCTTAAATCTTTTTGTTCACACTTTTTTTTATTTCTTTTTCATAATTTTAAAACCTGAAACTTCTTTTTTTTGTGCACTTTCTTCTATTTTTTATTTTTCTGTTTTTTATTCCAAATCTTTTTTCTTTTCATTTTTATTCTTTTCTTGCTTTTCTTTTTTTTTTCCCCCACAAATTTCCTTTCATTTCTTATTTGCGTTTTTAAATTCTCATACTTTTTTTATTTTGCATTAACTTTTCTCTTTTTTAATTTTTTGTCTGACTTTTTATATTGTTAGGTCTTATATGTTTTTCAATTTTTTGTATTTTTTAAACTATTTTTTTTCATTTTGTCATTCCATTACATTTTTGAAATTTTTATTCAATTTTTGTCCTTTTTATATTTTTATTGTATTTTTTCTTTTCTTTCTTTGTTTATAGTTTTATAAATTTTTATAAAGTTTTGGAATTTTTTATTTTTCTATCTTTTTTTCTTTTATTATTCTTGGTTATTTTCTATTGCATTTTTACAATTTTTCATTGACTTTTTCTCCTTTCAAATTTTTCTTCTTTTTTCTATGTCCTTTCATTTTGTCCTTTTATATTTTTTTGATTCGCTAATTTTCTATTTTTTCCTTTTTTCGTATTTTATTTAATTTTTTTCCCTTAATTTATTTTTCCATTTATTTTTTATTTATATTTTAGAAAAGTTTTATAAAGTTCAATTTTTTTTTCTTATTTTTGAATCTTTTTTATTTTTTTCTACTTTGTAATTTTTTAATAACTTTTTCCCTTCACAATTTTCCTTCTTCTTGTTTTTTTTTTTCATCTACTTTCATTTTTTCTTGTTTTAATTTTTTCGTTCTTTTAAAATTTTTTATTTTTCTGTTTTTTATTCCAAAGCTTTTGTCTTTTCTTGCTATTCTATTTTTTTTTCCCACAAATTTCCTTTCATTTCTTATTTCTGTTTTTAAATTCTCATAATTTTTTTATTTTGCATTAACTTTTCTCTTTTTTCATTTTTTGTCTGACTTTTTATATTGTTAGGTCTTATATGTTTTTCAATTTTTTGTATTTTTTTAACTATTTTTTTTTCTTTTTGTCATTCCATTTCATTTTTGAAATTTTATATTCAAATTTTGTCCTTTTTTCTTTTCTTACTTTTTATAATTTTTGTTTTTTGTGCTTTATTTATCTTTTTTCTGTTGCTTTCATTTTTTTCTTTTTATTTTTTTATTTTCTTTCTTTGTTTATAGTTTCATAAGTTTTTATAAAGTTTTGGAATTTTTTATTTTTCTATCTTGTTTTCTTTTATCATTCTCGGTTATTTTCTATTGCATTTTTATAATTTTTCATTAATTTTTTCTCCTTTCAAATTTTTCTTCTTTTTTTATGTGCTTTCATTTTTTTTTGTTCACTTTTTCCTTCGTTTTAAAATTTTCTTACTTTGTTACTTTTTTCTTTTTGTTTATTTTAATTTTTTCCCTTAATTTATTTTTTCATTTATTTTTTTTTATATTTTAGAAAATTTTTATAAAGTTCAATTTTTTTTCTTATTTTTTGCATCTTTTTTATTTTTTTTCTGCTTTGTAATTTTTTAATAACTTTTTCCCTTCACAATTTTCCTTCTTCTTGTTTTTTTTCATATACTTTCATTTTTCTTGCTTTAATTTTTTCGCTGTTTTAAAATTTTTATTTTTTTGTTTTTTATTCCAAATATTTTGTCTTTTCATTTTTATTCTTTTCGTGCTATTCTATTTTTTTTCCCACAAATTTCCTTTCATTTCTTATTTCTGTTTTTAAATTCTCATACTTTTTTTTATTTTGCATTAACTTTCTCTTTTTTAATTTTTTGTATGACTTTTTATATTGTTAGGTCTTATATGTTTTTCAATTTTTTGTATTTTTTAAACTATTCTTTTCCTCTTTTGTCATTCCATTTCATTTTTGAAATTTTTATTCAATTTTTGTCTTTTTTTATTTTCTTACTTTTTATATTTTTTGTTGTATTTTTGTTTTTTCTCTTTTTTTGTGCTTTATTTATCCTTTTTCGTTTGCTTTCGTTTTTTTTTTCTTTTTTTATTTTTGTTTTTTATTTTCTTTCTTTGTTTATAGTTTCGTAAATTTTTATAAAGTTTTGGAATTTTTTATTTTTCTATCTTTTTTTCTTTTATCATTCTCAGTTATTTTCTATTGCATTTTTATAATTTTTCATTAACTTTTTCTCCTTTCAAATTTTTATTCTTTTTTTATGTGCTTTCACGTTTTCCTTTGTTTTAAAATTTTCTATAAATTTTTTCTTTTTCTTTTCTTTCATGTTTTTGCCTCTTCACTTTTTATTTTTTCTTCTTTTTCCCTTTTTTTTCTCAAATTTTATTTTATGTATTTTGTATTTTCCTTTTTTATTTTTTTTCTTGCTTTTTGTTAAATCTTTTTGTTCCCACTTTTTTTTTTTATTTCTTCTTTATAATTTTAAAACCTCAAACTTCTTTTATTTTTATTTATATTTTTATTAACTTTTATTTTATTTTCATTTTTCATGTTTTATATCTTTGTCCTCTATTTGTTATATTTTTTTTTCTTTTTCTTTGTACATTCTAAACTAATAGTTTTTTCCATTTTATATTTGAAATTCTTATTCATTTTGTCTTTTTATATTTTTTTGATTCGCTGATTTTTCATTTTCTTACTTTCGTATTTCATTTAATTTTTTCTCTTAATTATTTTTTATTTATATTTTAGAAAATTTTTATAAAGTTCAATTTTTTTTTCTACTTTGTAATTTTTTAATAACTTTTTCCCTTCACAATTTTCCTTGTTCTTGTTTTTTTTTCGTGTACTTTCATTTTTTCTTGTTTTAATTTTTTATTTCTCTGTTTTTTTATTCCAAATCTTTTGTCTTTTCAATTTTATTCTTTTTCTTGCTATTCTATTTTTTTCCCACAAATTTCCTTTCATTTTTTATTTCCGTTTTTAAATTCTCATACTCTTTTTATTTTTTGTCTGACTTTTGTTATTGTTAGGTCTTATATGTTTCAATTTTGTATTTTAAACTATTTTTTTTCTTTTTGTCATTCTATTTCATTTTTGAAATTTTTATTCAATTTTTCTCCTTTTTTAAATTCTTACTTTTTATATTTTTTGTTGTATTTTTGTTTTTCTTTTTTTGTGTGCTTTATTTATCTTTTTTCTTTTTTATTTTCTTTCTTTGTTTATAGTTTCATAAATTTTTATAAAGTTTTGGAATTTTTTATTTTTCTATCTTCTTTTCTTTTATCATTCTCGGTTATTTTCTATTGCATTTTTATAATTTTTCATTAACTTTTTCTCCTTTCAAATTTTTCTTCTTTTTTTTATGTGCTTTCATTTTTTTTGTTAACTTTTTCCTTGTTTTAAAATTTTCTATAAATTTTTTTCTTTTTCTTTTCTTTCATATTTTTGCCTCTTCATTTCTTATTTTTTTTCTTCCTTTTCTCAAAATTTATTTTATGTATTTTTATTTTCATTTTTTATTTTTTTCTTGCTTTTTCTTAAATCTTTTTGTTCACACTTTTTTTTATTTCTTTTTCATAATTTTAAAACCTGAAACTTCTTTTTTTTGTGCACTTTCTTCTATTTTTTATTTTTCTGTTTTTTATTCCAAATCTTTTTTCTTTTCATTTTTATTCTTTTCTTGCTTTTCTTTTTTTTTTCCCCCACAAATTTCCTTTCATTTCTTATTTGCGTTTTTAAATTCTCATACTTTTTTTTATTTTGCATTAACTTTTCTCTTTTTAATTTTTTGTCTGACTTTTTATATTGTTAGGTCTTATATGTTTTTCAATTTTTTGTATTTTTTAAACTATTTTTTTTCATTTTGTCATTCCATTTCATTTTTGAAATTTTTATTCAATTTTTGTCCTTTTTATATTTTTATTGTATTTTTTCTTTTTCTATATTTATTTTTATTTCTTTCTTTGTTTATAGTTTTGGAATTTTTTATTTTTCTACCTTTTTTTCTTTTATTATTCTTGGTTATTTTCTATTGCATTTTTACAATTTTTCATTGACTTTTTCTCCTTTCAAATTTTTCTTCTTTTTTCTATGTCCTTTCATTTTGTCCTTTTATATTTTTTTGATTCGCTAATTTTCTATTTTTTCCTTTTTTCGTATTTTATTTAATTTTTTTCCCTTAATTTATTCTTCCATTTATTTTTTATTTATATTTTAGAAAAGTTTTATAAAGTTCAATTTTTTTTTTCTTATTTTTTGAATCTTTTTTATTTTTTTCTA
Organism: Durio zibethinus; assembly: GCF_002303985.1. Next base: position 36,670 of record NW_019167963.1, on the reverse strand, counting down.
CTTTGTAATTTTTTAATAACTTTTTCCCTTCACAATTTTCCTTCTTCTTGTTTTTTTTTTTCATCTACTTTCATTTTTTCTTGTTTTTAATTTTTTCGTTCTTTTAAAATTTTTTATTTTCTGTTTTTATTCCCAAAGCTTTTTCTTTCTTGCTATTCTATTTTTTTTTTCCCGACAAATTTCCTTCTCATTATCATTATTTCTGTTTTTAAATTTCTTCATAATTTTATTATTTGCATTAACTTTTCCTCTTTTTTCATTTTTTGCTGACTTTTTATATTGTTAGGTTCTTTATTGTTTTTCAATTTTTTTGTATTTTTTAAACTATTCTTTTTTTCCTTTTTGTCATTCCATTCATTTTTGAAAATTTTATATTCAAATTTTGTCCTTTTTTTCTTTTCTTACTTTTATATTAATTTTTGTTTTTTTGTGCTTTATTTATCTTTTTTCTGTTGCTTTATTTTTTTCTTTTTATTTTTTTATTTTCTTTCTTTGTTTATAGGTTTCTAAGCTCTTATATTAAAGTTTTGGAATTTTTTATTTTCTATACTTGTTTTCTTCTGTATTCCATTTCTCGGGTTATTTCTATTGCATTTTATAATTTTTCATTAATTTTTCCTAATTTTCTCCTTTTTTCATTTGCTTTCATTTTTTTTGTTCACTTTTTTCCTTCGTTTTAAAATTTTCTTACTTTGTTACTTTTTTTCTTTTTGTTTATTTTAATTTTTCCCTTAATTTATTTTTTCATTTATTTTTTTTTATATTTTAGAAATTTTTATAAAGTTCAATTTTTTTTCTATTTTTGCATCTTTTTTATTTTTTTTTCTGCTTTGTAATTTTTTTAATAACTTTTTCCCTTCACAATTTTCCTTCTTCTTGTTTTTTTTCATATACTTTCATTTTTCTTGCTTTAATTTTTTCGCTGTTTAAAATTTTTATTTTTTTGTTTTTTATTCCAAATATTTTGTCTTTTCATTTTTATTCTTTTCGTGCTATTCTATTTTTTTTCCCACAAATTTCCTTTCATTTCTTATTTCTGTTTTTAAATTCTCATACTTTTTTTATTTTGCATTAACTTTTCTCTTTTTTAATTTTTTGTATGACTTTTTATATTGTTAGGTCTTATATGTTTTTCAATTTTTTGTATTTTTTAAACTATTCTTTTCCTCTTTTGTCATTCCATTTCATTTTTGAAATTTTTATTCAATTTTTGTCTTTTTTTATTTTCTTACTTTTATATTTTTTGTTGTATTTTGTTTTTTTTCTCTTTTTTTGTGCTTTATTTATCCTTTTTCGTTTGCTTTCATTTTTTTTCTTTTTTTATTTTTGTTTTTATTTTCTTTCTTTGTTTATAGTTTCGTAAATTTTTATAAAGTTTTGGAATTTTTTATTTTTCTATCTTTTTTTCTTTTATCATTCTCAGTTATTTTCTATTGCATTTTTATAATTTTTCATTAACTTTTTCTCCTTTCAAATTTTTATTCTTTTTTTATGTGCTTTCACGTTTTCCTTTGTTTTAAAATTTTCTATAAATTTTTTTATTTTTCTTTTCTTTCATGTTTTTGCCTCTTCACTTTTTATTTTTTTCTTCTTTTTCCCTTTTTTTTTTCTCAAATTTTATTTTATGTATTTTGTATTTTCCTTTTTTATTTTTTTTCTTGCTTTTGTAAATCTTTTTGTTTCCCACTTTTTTTTTTTATTTCTTCTTTATAATTTTAAAACCTCAAACTTCTTTTATTTTTATTTTATTTTTTTATTAACTTTTATTTTATTTTTCAATTTTTCATGTTTTATATCTTTGTCCTCTATTGTTATATTTTTTTTTTCTTTTCTTTGTACATTCTAAACTAATAGTTTTTATCCATTTTATATTTGAAATTCTATTCATTTTGTCTTTTTATATTTTTTGATTCGCTGATTTTTCATTTTCTTACTTTCGTATTTCATTTAATTTTTTCTCTTAATTATTTTATTTATATTTTAGAAAAATTTTATAAAGTTCAATTTTTTTTTCTACTTGTAATTTTTTAATAACTTTTTCCCTTCACAATTTTCCTTGTTCTTGTTTTTTTTCGTGTACTTTTCATTTTTTCTTGTTTTAATTTTTTTATTCTCTGTTTTTATTCCAAATCTTTTGTCTTTTCAATTTTATTCTTTTCTTGCTATTCTATTTTTTCCCACAAATTTCCTTTCATTTTTTATTTCCGTTTTTAAATTCTCATACTCTTTTTATTTTTTGTCTGCTTTTGTTATTGTTAGGTCTTATATGTTTACTAATTTTTTTCTTTTTGTCATTCTATTTCATTTTTTGAAATTTTTATTCAATTTTTCTCCTTTTTTAAATTCTTACTTTTTATATTTTTTGTTGTATTTTGTTTTTTCTTTTTTGTGTGCTTTGTTTATCTTTTTTCTTTTTATTTTTTTATTTCTTTCTTTGTTTATAGTTTCATAATTTTTATAAAGTTTTGGAATTTTTATTTTTCTATCTTCTTTTCTTTTTATCATGCTCGGTTATTTTCTATTGCATTTTTATAATTTTTCATAACTTTGTTCTCCTTTTCAAATTTTTTCTTCTTTTTTTTTATGTGCTTTCATTTTTTTCCGTTAACTTTTTCCTTTGTTTTTAAATTTTTTATAAATTTTTCTTTTTCTTTCCTTTCATATTTTTGCCTCTTCATTTCTTATTTTTTTTCTTCCTTTTCTCAAATTTATTTTATGTATTTTTTATTTTCATTTTTTATTTTTTTCTTGCTTTTTCTTAAATCTTTTGTTCACACTTTTTTTTATTTCTTTTTCATAATTTTAAAACCTGAAACTTCTTTTTTTTGTGCACTTTCTTCTATTTTTTATTTTTCTGTTTTTTATTCCAAATCTTTTTTCTTTTCATTTTATTCTTTTCTTGCTTTTCTTTTTTTTTTCCCCCACAAATTTCCTTTCATTTCTTATTTGCGTTTTTAAATTCTCATACTTTTTTTATTTTGCATTAACTTTTCTCTTTTTTAATTTTTGTCTGACTTTTTATATTGTTAGGTCTTATATGTTTTTCAATTTTTTGTATTTTTTAAACTATTTTTTTTCATTTTGTCATTCCATTTCATTTTTGAAATTTTTATTCAATTTTTGTCCTTTTTATATTTTTATTGTATTTTTCTTTTTCTATATTTATTTTTTATTTTCTTTCTTTGTTTATAGTTTTTAAATTTTTATAAAGTTTTGGAATTTTTATTTTTCTATCTTTTTTCTTTTATTATTCTTGGTTTTTTCTATTGCATTTTTACAATTTTTCATTGACTTTTTCTCCTTTCAAATTTTTCTTCTTTTTTCTATGTCCTTTCATTTTGTCCTTTTATATTTTTTGATTCGCTAATTTTCTATTTTTTCCTTTTTTCGTATTTTATTTAATTTTTTTCCCTTAATTTATTTTTCCATTTATTTTTTATTTATATTTTAGAAAAGTTTTATAAAGTTCAATTTTTTTTTCTTATTTTTTGAATCTTTTTTATTTTTTTCTACTTTGTAATTTTTTAATAACTTTTTCCCTTCACAATTTTCCTTCTTCTTGTTTTTTTTTTTCATCTACTTTCATTTTTTCTTGTTTTAATTTTTTCGTTCTTTTAAAATTTTTTATTTTTCTGTTTTTTATTCCAAAGCTTTTGTCTTTTCTTGCTATTCTATTTTTTTTCCCACAAATTTCCTTTCATTCTTATTTCTGTTTTTAAATTCTCATAATTTTTTATTTTGCATTAACTTTTCTCTTTTTTCATTTTTTGTCTGACTTTTATATTGTTAGGTCTTATATGTTTTTCAATTTTTTGTATTTTTTTAAACTATTTTTTTTTTTCTTTTTGTCATTCCATTTCATTTTTGAAATTTTATATTGCAAATTTTGTCCTTTTTCTTTCTTACTTTTTATAATTTTTGTTTTTTTGTGCTTTATTATCTTTTTTCTTTGCTTTCATTTTTTCTTTTTATTTTTTTATTTCTTTCTTTGTTTATAGTTTCATAAGCTTTTATAAAGTTTTGGAATTTTTTATTTTTCTATCTGTTTTCTTTTATCATTCTCGGTTATTTTCTATTGCATTTTATAATTTTTCATTAATTTTTTCTCCTTTCAAATTTTTCTTCTTTTTTTTATGTGCTTTCATTTTTTTTTGTTCACTTTTTCCTTCGTTTTAAAATTTTTCCTATACTTATTGTACTTTTTTCTTTTTGTTTATTTTAATTTTTCCCTTAATTTTATTTTTCATTTATGTTTTATATTTTAGAAAATTTTATAAAGTTCAATTTTTTTTCTTATTTTTGCATCTTTTTTATTTTTTTTTCTGCTTTGTATTTTTAATAACTTTTTCCCTTCACAATTTTCCTTCTTCTGTTTTTTTTATATACTTTCATTTTTCTTGCTTTAATTTTTTCGCTGTTTTAAAATTTTTATTTTTTTGTTTTTTATTCCAAATATTTGTCTTTTCATTTTTATTCTTTTCTGCTATTCTATTTTTTTCCCGCAAATTTCCTTTCATTTTTATTTCTGTTTTTAAATTCTCATACGTTTTTTTATTGCATTAACTTTTCTCTTTTAATTTTTTGTATGACTTTTTATATTGTTAGGTCTTATAGTTTTTTCAATTTTTTGTATTTTTTAAACTATTCTTTTCCCTTTTGTCATTCCATTTCATTTTTGAAATTTTATTCAATTTTGTCTTTTTTATTTTCTTACTTTTATATTTTTTGTTGTATTTTTGTTTTTCTCTTTTTTTTTGTGCTTTATTATCCTTTTTCGTTTGCTTCATTTTTTTTCTTTTTTATTTTTGTATTTTATTTCTTTCTTTGTTTATAGTTTCGTAAATTTTTATAAAGTTTGGAATTTTTTATTTTTCTATCTTTTTCTTTTATCATTCTCAGTTATTTTCTATTGCATTTTATAATTTTTCATTAACTTTTTCTCCTTTCAAATTTTTATCTTTTTTATGTGCTTCACGTTTTCCTTTGTTTTAAAATTTTCTATAAATTTTTTTATTTTCTTTTCTTTCATGTTTTTGCCTCTTCACTTTTTATTTTTTCTTCTTTTTCCCCTTTTTTTTTTCTCAAATTTTATTTTATGTATTTTGTATTTCCTTTTTATTTTTTTTCTTGCTTTTTGTTAAATCTTTTGTTCCACTTTTCTTTTTATTTCTCTTTATAATTTTAAAACCTCAAACTTCTTTTATTTTTATTTATATTTTTATTAACTTTTATTTTATTTTCATTTTTCATGTTTTATATCTTTGTCCTCTATTTGTTATATTTTTTTCTTTTTCTTTGTACATTCTAAACTAATAGTTTTTTCCATTTTATATTTGAATTCTTATTCATTTAGTCTTTTTATATTTTTTTATTCGCTGATTTTCATTTCTTACTTTCGTATTTCATTAATTTTTTCTCTTAATTATTTTTTTATTTATATTTTAGAAATTTTATATAAAGTTCAATTTTTTTTCTACTTTGTAATTTTTTAATAACTTTTTCCCTTCACAATTTTCCTTGTTCTTGTTTTTTTTTCGTGTACTTTCATTTTTTCTTGTTTTAATTTTTTTATTTCTCTGTTTTTATTCCAAATCTTTTGTCTTTTCAATTTTATTCTTTTTCTTGCTATTCTATTTTTTTCCCACAAATTTCCTTTCATTTTTTATTTCCGTTTTTAAATTCTCATACTCTTTTTATTTTTTGTCTGACTTTTGTTATTGTTAGGTCTTATATGTTTACTATTTTTTTCTTTTTGTCATTCTATTTCATTTTTGAAATTTTTATTCAATTTTTGTCCTTTTTTATTTTCTTACTTTTTATATTTTTTGTTGTATTTTTGTTTTTTTTTTTTTTTGTGCTTTATTTATCTTTTTTCTTTTTATTTTTTATTTTCTTTCTTTGTTTATAGTTTCATAAATTTTTATAAAGTTTTGGAATTTTTTATTTTTCTATCTTCTTTTCTTTTATCATTCTCGGTTATTTCTATTGCATTTTTATAATTTTTCATTAACTTTTTCTCCTTTCAAATTTTTCTTCCTTTTTTTATGTGCTTTCATTTTTTTTGTTAACTTTTTCCTTTGTTTTAAAATTTTCTATAAATTTTTTTCTTTTTCTTTTCTTTCATATTTTTGCCTCTTCATTTCTTATTTTTTTCTTCCTTTTCTCAAAATTTATTTTATGTATTTTTTACTTTCATTTTTTATTTTTTTCTTGCTTTTTCTTAAATCTTTTGTTCACACTTTTTTTTATTTCTTTTTCATAATTTTAAAACCTGAAACTTCTTTTTTTGTGCACTTTCTTCTATTTTTTATTTTTCTGTTTTTTATTCCAAATCTTTTTTCTTTTATTTTATTCTTTTCTTGCTTTTCTTTTTTTTCCCCCACAAATTTCCTTCATTTCTTATTTGCGTTTTTTAAATTCTCATACTTTTTTTATTTTGCATTAACTTTTCTCTTTTTTAATTTTTTGTCTGACTTTTTATATTGTTAGGTCTTATATGTTTTTCAATTTTTCGTATTTTTTAAACTATTTTTTTTTCATTTTGTCATTCCATTTCATTTTTGAAATTTTTATTCAATTTTTGTCCTTTTTATATTTTTATTGTATTTTTTCTTTTTCTATATTTATTTTTTATTTTCTTTCTTTGTTATAGTTTTTAAGTTTTTGGAATTTTTTATTTTTCTACCTTTTTTTCTTTTATTATTCTTGGTTATTTCTATTGCATTTTTACAATTTTCATTGACTTTTTCTCCTTTCAAAATTTTTCTTCTTTTTCTATGTCCTTTCATTTTGTCCTTTTATATTTTTTTGATTCGCTAATTTTCTATTTTTTCCTTTTTCGTATTTATTTAATTTTTTCCCTTAATTTATTTTCCATTTATTTTTATTTATATTTTAGAAAAGTTTTATAAGTTCAATTTTTTTTCTTATTTTTTGAATCTTTTTATTTTTTTCTACTTTGTAATTTTTTAATAACTTTTTCCCTTCACAATTTCTTCTTCTTGTTTTTTTTTCATCTACTTTCATTTTTTCTTGTTTTAATTTTTTCGTTCTTTTAAAATTTTTATTTTTCTGTTTTTTATTCCAAAGCTTTTGTCTTTTCTTGCTATTCTATTTTTTTTCCCACAAATTTCCTTTCATTTCTTATTTCTGTTTTTAAATTCTCATAATTTTTTATTTTGCATTAACTTTTTCTCTTTTTCATTTTTGTCTGACTTTTATATTGTTAGGTCTTATATGTTTTTCAATTTTTGTATTTTTAAACTATTTTTTTTTCTTTTTGTCATTCCATTTCATTTTTGAAATTTTATATTCAAATTTTGTCCTTTTTTCTTTTCTTACTTTTTATAATTTTGTTTTTTGTGCTTATTTATCCTTTTTTCTGCTTGCTTGCATGTTTTCTTATCTTATTTTTTTATTTTCTTTCTTTGTTTATAGTTTCATAAGCTTTTTAAAGTTTTGAATTTTTTGTATTTTTCTATCTTGTTTTGTTTATCATTCATCGGTTATTTCTATTGGATTTTTATAATTTTTCATTAATTTTTTCTCCTTTCAATTTTTCTTCTTTTTTTTATGTGGCTTTCATTTTTTTTTTTGTTTCAGCTTTTTCCTTCGTTTAAACTTTTCTTACTTTGTTACTTTTCTTCATTTTTCGTTTATTTTTAATATTTTTCCCTTAATTTAATTTTTCATTTATTTTTTTGTATGATTTTAGAAATTTTTATAAAGGTTCAATTTTTTTTTCATTATTTTTTGCATCTTTTTTATTTTTTTCTACTTTGTAATCTTTTAATAACTTTTCCCTTACACAATTTCCTTCTTCTTGTGTTTTCATTATACTCTTCATTTTTCTGCTTTAATTTTTTTCGCTGTTTTTAAATTTTTATTTTTTTGTTTTTTATTCCAAATATTTTGTCTTTTCATTTTTATTCTTTTCGTGCTATTCTATTTTTTTCCCACAAATTTCCTTTCATTTCTTATTTCTGTTTTTAAATTCTCATACTTTTTTTTATTTTGCATTAACTTTTCTCTTTTTTAATTTTTTGTATGACTTTTATATTGTAGTCTTATATGTTTTCAATTTTTTGTATTTTTTAAACTATTCTTTTCCTCTTTTGTCATTCCATTTCATTTTTGAAATTTTTATTCCAATTTTTGTCTCTTTTTTATTTTCTTACTTTTATATTTTTTGTTGTATTTTTGTTTTTCTCTCTTTTTGTGCTTTATTTATCCTTTTTCGTTTGCTTTCATTTTTTTTTCTTTTTTATTTTTGTTTTTTATTTTCTTTCTTTGTTTATAGTTTCGTAAATTTATAAAGTTTTGGAATTTTTTATTTTTCTATCTTTTTTCTTTTATCATTTCTCAGTTATTTTCTATTGCATTTTTTATAATTTTTCATTAACTTTTTCTCCTTTCAAATTTTATTCTTTTTTTATGTGCTTTCACTTTTTCCTTTGTTTTAAAATTTTCTATAAATTTTTTTATTTTTCTTTCTTTCATGTTTTTTGCCTTCTTACTTTTATTTTTCTTCTTTTCCTTTTTTTTTTTTCTCAAATTTTATTTTATGTATTTTGTATTTTCCTTTTTTATTTTTTTCTTGCTTTTTGTTAAATCTTTTTTTCCCACTTTTTTTTTATTTCTTCTTTATAATTTTAAAACCTCAAACTTCTTTTATTTTATTTTCATTTTCATTTTTATATCTTTGTCCTCTATTTGTTATATTTTTTTTTCTTTTCTTTGTACATTCTAAAACTAATAGTTTTTCCATTTTATATTTGAAATTCTTATTCATTTGTCTTTTATATTTTTTGATTCGCTGATTTTTCATTTTCTTACTTTCGTATTTCATTTAATTTTTCTCTTAATTATTTTTTATTTATTTTTAGAAAATTTTATAAAGTTCAATTTTTTTTTCTACTTGTAATTTTTTAATAACCTTTTTCCCTTCACAATTTCCTTGGTTTCTTGTTTTTTTTCGTAGTACTTTCATTTTTTCTTGTTTTAATTTTTTATTTCTCGGTTTTTCTTATTCCAAATCTTTTGTCTTTCAATTTTTTCTTTTTCTTGCCTATTCTATTTTTTCCCAACAAATTTCCTTTCATTTTTTATTTTCCGTTTTTAATTTGTCATACTCTTTTTATTTTTTGTCTGACTTTTGTTATTGTTAGGTCTTATATGTTTAACTATTTTTTTTCTTTTTGTCATTCTATTTCATTTTTGAAATTTTTATTCAATTTTTCTCTTTTTTTAAATTCTTACTTTTTATATTTTTGTTGTATTTTTGTTTTTCTTTTTGTGTGCTTATTTATCTTTTCTTTTTATTTTATTTTCTTTCTTGTTTATAGTTCATAAATTTTTATAAAGTTTTGAATTTTTATTTTTCTATCTTCTTTTCTTTATCATTCTCGGTTATTTTCTATTGCATTTTTATAATTTTTTCATTAACTTTTCTCCTTTCAAATTTTCTTCTTTTTTTTTATGGGCTTTCATTTTTTTTGTTAACTTTTTCCTTCGTTTTAAAATTTTCTATAAATTTTTTCTTTTTCTTTTCTTTCATATTTTTGCCTCTCATTTCTTATTTTTTTCTTCCTTTTCTCAAAATTTATTTTATGTATTTTTATTTTCATTTTTTATTTTTTTTCTTGCTTTTTCTTAAATCTTTTTGTTCACACTTTTTTTTATTTCTTTTTTCATAATTTTAAAAACCTGAAACTTCTTTTTTTTGTGCACTTTCTTCTATTTTTTATTTTTCTGTTTTTATTCCAAATCTTTTTTCTTTTCATTTTATTCTTTTCTTGCTTTTCTTTTTTTTTTCCCCCACAAATTTCCTTCATTTCTTATTTGCGTTTTTAAATTCTCATACTTTTTTTTATTTGCATTAACTTTTCTCTTTTTTAATTTTTGTCTGACTTTTATATTGTTAGGTCTTATAATGTTTTTCAAGTTTTTGTATTTTTAAACTATTTTTTTCATTTTGTCATTCCATTTCATTTTGAAATTTTTTATTCAATTTTTGTCCTTTTTATATTTTTATTGTATTTTTCTTTTTTCATATTTATTTTTATTTTCTTTTCTTTGTTTATGTTTGGAATTTTTTATTTTCTACTTTTTTTTCTTTTATTATTCATTGGTTATTTTCTATGCATTTTTACAATTTTTCATTGACTTTTTCTCCTTTCAAATTTTTCTTCTTGTTTTCTATGTCCTTTCATTTTGTTCCTTTTATATTTTTTGAATTCGCTAATTTTCTATTTTTTTCCTTTTTTCGTATTTTATTTAATTTTTTCCCTTAATTTATTCTTCATTTATTTTTTATTTATATTTTTAGAAAAGTTTTAATAAAGTTCAATTTTTTTTTTTATATTTTGAATCTTTTTTATTTTTTTCTACTTTGTAATTTTTTAATAACTTTTTCCTTCACAATTTCCTTCTTCTTGTTTTTTTTTTATCTACTTTCATTTTTTCTTGTTTTAATTTTTTCGTTCTTTTTAAAATTTTTTATTTTTCTGTTTTTTATTCCAAAGCTTTTGTCTTTTCTTGCTATTCTATTTTTTTTCCCCACAAAATTTCCTTTCATTTCTTAATTTTTGTTTTTAAATTCTCATAATTTTTTATTTGCATTAAGCTTTTCTCTTTTTTCATTTTTTGTCTGACTTTTTATATTGTTAGGTCTTATATGTTTTCAATTTTTTGTATTTTTTAAACTATTTTTTTTCTTTTTTGCATTCCATTTCATTTTTGAAATTTTATATTCAATTTTGTCCTTTTTTCTTTCTTACTTTTTATAATTTTTGTTTTTTTTGTGCTTTATTTATCTTTTTTCTGTTGCTTTCATTTTTTCTTTTATTTTTTTATTTTCTTTCTTTGTTTATAGTTTCATAAGCTTTTATAAAGTTTTGGAATTTTTTATTTTTCTATCTTAAATAAAAACTTAAAGAAAATAAAAATACGGAATTTCTATTGAATATAAAAAAAAATGAAAACATGAAAAAAGAAAAAATTTGAATGAGAAAAGTCAATGAAAAATTGTAAACTAATCCATAAAAATAACCTAATTTGTAAAAGAAAAAAGATAAAAAATTAAAAAATTCCAAATTTATAAAAAATTATATAAATAAAAAAGAAAATAAAAAATTAATATAGAAAAAATAAATACAATAAAAATATAAAAAAAACAAAATTGAAAAATTTAAAAATTTTTAAAAACAAAATAAAAAAAAATTAAATTATTGAAAAAAATTCAAATAAAATAGACAAAAATTAAAAAAGCAATTTCGCAAATAAAAAAAATTATAGAATTTACCAAATATTTGATTAAAAAATTTAAAAAAAAAAAGACAAAGCATTCTAGATAAATTCTCATACTTTTTTTATTTTGCATTAACTTTTCTCTTTTTTAATTTTTTGTATGACTTTTTATATTGTTAGGTCTTATATGTTTTTCAATTTTTTGTATTTTTTAAACTATTCTTTTCCTCTTTTGTCATTCCATTTCATTTTTGAAATTTTTATTCAATTTTTGTCTTTTTTTATTTTCTTACTTTTTATATTTTTTGTTGTATTTTTGTTTTTCTCTTTTTTGTGCTTTATTTATCCTTTTTCGTTTGCTTTCATTTTTTTTCTTTTTTATTTTTGTTTTTTATTTTCTTTCTTTGTTTATAGTTCGTAAATTTTTATAAAGTTTTGGAATTTTTATTTTTCTATCTTTTTTCTTTTATCATTCTCAGTTATTTTCTATTGCATTTTTATAATTTTTCATTAACTTTTTCTCCTTTCAAATTTTTATTCTTTTTTTATGTGCTTTCACGTTTTCCTTTGTTTTAAAATTTTCTATAAATTTTTTTATTTTTCTTTTCTTTCATGTTTTTGCCTCTTCACTTTTTATTTTTTTCTTCTTTTTCCCTTTTTTTTTTCTCAAATTTTATTTTATGTATTTTGTATTTTCCTTTTTTATTTTTTTTCTTGCTTTTTGTTAAATCTTTTTGTTCCCACTTTTTTTTTTATTTCTTCTTTATAATTTTAAAACCTCAAACTTCTTTTATTTTTATTTATATTTTTTATTAACTTTTATTTTATTTTTCATTTTTCATGTTTTATATCTTTGTCCTCTATTTGTTATATTTTTTTTTCTTTTTCTTTGTACATTCTAAACTAATAGTTTTTTCCATTTTATATTTGAAATTCTTATTCATTTTGTCTTTTATATTTTTTTGATTCGCTGATTTTTCATTTTCTTACTTTCGTATTTCATTTAATTTTTTCTCTTAATTATTTTTTATTTATATTTTAGAAAATTTTTATAAAGTTCAATTTTTTTTTCTACTTTGTAATTTTTAATAACTTTTTCCCTTCACAATTTTCCTTGTTCTTGTTTTTTTTTCGTGTACTTTCATTTTTTCTTGTTTTAATTTTTTTATTTCTCTGTTTTTATTCCAAATCTTTTGTCTTTTCAATTTTATTCTTTTTCTTGCTATTCTATTTTTTTCCCACAAATTTCCTTTCATTTTTTATTTCCGTTTTTAAATTCTCATACTCTTTTTATTTTTTGTCTGACTTTTGTTATTGTTAGGTCTTATATGTTTACTATTTTTTTTCTTTTTGTCATTCTATTTCATTTTTGAAATTTTTATTCAATTTTTCTCCTTTTTTAAATTCTTACTTTTTATATTTTTTGTTGTATTTTTGTTTTTTCTTTTTTTGTGTGCTTTATTTATCTTTTTTCTTTTTATTTTTTATTTTCTTTCTTTGTTTATAGTTTCATAAATTTTTATAAAGTTTTGGAATTTTTTATTTTTCTATCTTCTTTTCTTTTATCATTCTCGGTTATTTTCTATTGCATTTTTATAATTTTTCATTAACTTTTTCTCCTTTCAAATTTTTCTTCTTTTTTTTTATGTGCTTTCATTTTTTTTGTTAACTTTTTCCTTTGTTTTAAATTTTTCTATAAATTTTTTTCTTTTTCTTTTCTTTCATATTTTTGCCTCTTCATTTCTTATTTTTTTTCTTCCTTTTCTCAAAATTTATTTTATGTATTTTTTATTTTCATTTTTTATTTTTTTTCTTGCTTTTTCTTAAATCTTTTTGTTCACACTTTTTTTTATTTCTTTTTCATAATTTTAAAACCTGAAACTTCTTTTTTTTGTGCACTTTCTTCTATTTTTTATTTTTCTGTTTTTTATTCCAAATCTTTTTTCTTTTCTTGCTTTTCTTTTTTTTTTCCCCCACAAATTTCCTTTCATTTCTTATTTGCGTTTTTAAATTCTCATACTTTTTTTATTTTGCATTAACTTTTCTCTTTTTTAATTTTTTGTCTGACTTTTTATATTGTTAGGTCTTATATGTTTTTCAATTTTTTGTATTTTTTAAACTATTTTTTTTCATTTTGTCATTCCATTTCATTTTTGAAATTTTTATTCAATTTTTGTCCTTTTTATATTTTTATTGTATTTTTTCTTTTTCTATATTTATTTTTTATTTTCTTTCTTTGTTTATAGTTTTGGAATTTTTTATTTTTCTACCTTTTTTTCTTTTATTATTCTTGGTTATTTTCTATTGCATTTTTACAATTTTTCATTGACTTTTTCTCCTTTCAAATTTTTCTTCTTTTTTCTATGTCCTTTCATTTTGTCCTTTTATATTTTTTTGATTCGCTAATTTTCTATTTTTTCCTTTTTTCGTATTTTATTTAATTTTTTTCCCTTAATTTATTCTTCCATTTATTTTTTATTTATATTTTAGAAAAGTTTTATAAAGTTCAATTTTTTTTTTCTTATTTTTTGAATCTTTTTTATTTTTTTCTACTTTGTAATTTTTTAATAACTTTTTCCCTTCACAATTTTCCTTCTTCTTGTTTTTTTTTTTCATCTACTTTCATTTTTTCTTGTTTTAATTTTTTCGTTCTTTTAAAATTTTTATTTTTCTGTTTTTTATTCCAAAGCTTTTGTCTTTTCTTGCTATTCTATTTTTTTTCCCACAAATTTCCTTTCATTTCTTATTTCTGTTTTTAAATTCTCATAATTTTTTTATTTTGCATTAACTTTTCTCTTTTTTCATTTTTTGTCTGACTTTTTATATTGTTAGGTCTTATATGTTTTTCAATTTTTTGTATTTTTTAAACTATTTTTTTTTCTTTTGTCATTCCATTTCATTTTGAAATTTTATATTCAAATTTTGTCCTTTTTCTTTTCTTACTTTTTATAATTTTTGTTTTTTTGTGCTTTATTTATCTTTTTCTGTTGCTTTCATTTTTTTCTTTTTATTTTTTTATTTTCTTTCTTTGTTTATAGTTTCATAAGCTTTTATAAAGTTTGGAATTTTTTATTTTTCTATCTTGTTTTCTTTTATCATTCTCGGTTATTTTCTATTGCATTTTTATAATTTTTCATTAATTTTTCTCCTTTCAAATTTTTCTTCTTTTTTTATGTGCTTTCATTTTTTTTTTGTTCACTTTTTCCTTCGTTTTAAATTTTCTTACTTTGTTACTTTTTTCTTTTTGTTTATTTTAATTTTTCCCTTAATTTATTTTTCATTTATTTTTTTTATATTTTAGAAAATTTTTATAAAGTTCAATTTTTTTTTCTTATTTTTTGCATCTTTTTTATTTTTTTTTCTGCTTTGTAATTTTTTAATAACTTTTTCCCTTCACAATTTTCCTTCTTCTTGTTTTTTTTTCATATACTTTCATTTTTCTTGCTTTAATTTTTCGCTGTTTTAAAATTTTTATTTTTTTGTTTTTTATTCCAAATATTTTGTCTTTTCATTTTTATTCTTTTCGTGCTATTCTATTTTTTTCCCACAAATTTCCTTTCATTTCTTATTTCTGTTTTTAAATTCTCATACTTTTTTTTATTTTGCATTAACTTTTCTCTTTTTTAATTTTTTGTATGACTTTTTATATTGTTAGGTCTTATATGTTTTTCAATTTTTTGTATTTTTTAAACTATTCTTTTCCTCTTTTGTCATTCCATTTCATTTTTGAAATTTTTATTCAATTTTTGTCTTTTTTTATTTTTTGTTGTATTTTTGTTTTTTCTCTTTTTTTGTGCTTTATTTATCCTTTTTCGTTTGCTTTCATTTTTTTTCTTTTTTATTTTTGTTTTTTATTTTCTTTCTTTGTTTATAGTTTCGTAAATTTTTATAAAGTTTTGGAATTTTTTATTTTTCTATCTTTTTTTCTTTTATCATTCTCAGTTATTTTCTATTGCATTTTTATAATTTTTCATTAACTTTTTCTCCTTTCAAATTTTTATTCTTTTTTTATGTGCTTTCACGTTTTCCTTTGTTTTAAAATTTTCTATAAATTTTTTTATTTTTCTTTTCTTTCATGTTTTTGCCTCTTCACTTTTTATTTTTTCTTCTTTTTCCCTTTTTTTTTCTCAAATTTTATTTTATGTATTTTGTATTTTCCTTTTTATTTTTTTCTTGCTTTTGTTAAATCTTTTTGTTCCCACTTTTTTTTTTATTTCTTCTTTATAATTTTAAAACCTCAAACTTCTTTTATTTTTATTTATATTTTTTATTAACTTTTATTTTATTTTTCATTTTTCATGTTTTATATCTTTGTCCTCTATTTGTTATATTTTTTTTTCTTTTCTTTGTACATTCTAAACTAATAGTTTTTTCCATTTTATATTTGAAATTCTTATTCATTTTGTCTTTTTATATTTTTTTGATTCGCTGATTTTTCATTTTCTTACTTTCGTATTTCATTTAATTTTTTCTCTTAATTATTTTTTATTTATATTTTAGAAAATTTTTATAAAGTTCAATTTTTTTTTCTACTTTGTAATTTTTTAATAACTTTTTCCCTTCACAATTTTCCTTCTTCTTGTTTTTTTTTTTCATCTACTTTCATTTTTTCTTGTTTTAATTTTTTCGTTCTTTTAAAATTTTTTATTTTTCTGTTTTTTATTCCAAAGCTTTTGTCTTTTCTTGCTATTCTATTTTTTTTCCCACAAATTTCCTTTCATTTCTTATTTCTGTTTTTAAATTCTCATAATTTTTTTATTTTGCATTAACTTTTCTCTTTTTTCATTTTTTGTCTGACTTTTTATATTGTTAGGTCTTATATGTTTTTCAATTTTTTGTATTTTTTAAACTATTTTTTTTCATTTTGTCATTCCATTTCATTTTTGAAATTTTTATTCAATTTTTGTCCTTTTTTATTTTCTTACTTTTTATATTTTTTGTTGTATTTTTCTTTTATTTCTTTTTTTGTGCTTTATTTATCTTTTTTCTTTTTCTTTTTTATTTTCTTTCTTTGTTTATAGTTTCATAAATTTTTATAAAGTTTTGGAATTTTTTATTTTTCTATCTTCTTTTCTTTTATCATTCTCGGTTATTTTCTATTGCATTTTTATAATTTTTCATTAACTTTTTCTCCTTTCAAATTTTTCTTCTTTTTTTTATGTGCTTTCATTTTTTTTTTGTTAACTTTTTCCTTCGTTTTAAAATTTTCTATAAATTTTTTTCTTTTTCTTTTCTTTCATATTTTTGCCTCTTCATTTCTTATTTTTTTTCTTCCTTTTCTCAAATTTATTTTATGTATTTTTTATTTTCATTTTTTATTTTTTTTCTTGCTTTTTCTTAAATCTTTTTGTTCACACTTTTTTTTATTTCTTTTTCATAATTTTAAAACCTGAAACTTCTTTTTTTTGTGCACTTTCTTCTATTTTTTATTTTTCTGTTTTTTATTCCAAATCTTTTTTCTTTTCATTTTTATTCTTTTCTTGCTTTTCTTTTTTTTTTCCCCCACAAATTTCCTTTCATTTCTTATTTGCGTTTTTAAATTCTCATACTTTTTTTATTTTGCATTAACTTTTCTCTTTTTTAATTTTTTGTCTGACTTTTTATATTGTTAGGTCTTATATGTTTTTCAATTTTTTGTATTTTTTAAACTATTTTTTTTCATTTTGTCATTCCATTTCATTTTTGAAATTTTTATTCAATTTTTGTCCTTTTTATATTTTTATTGTATTTTTTCTTTTTCTATATTTATTTTTTATTTTCTTTCTTTGTTTATAGTTTTATAAATTTTTATAAAGTTTTGGAATTTTTTATTTTTCTATCTTTTTTTCTTTTATTATTCTTGGTTATTTTCTATTGCATTTTTACAATTTTTCATTGACTTTTTCTCCTTTCAAATTTTTCTTCTTTTTTCTATGTCCTTTCATTTTGTCCTTTTATATTTTTTTGATTCGCTAATTTTCTATTTTTTCCTTTTTTCGTATTTTATTTAATTTTTTTCCCTTAATTTATTTTTCCATTTATTTTTTATTTATATTTTAGAAAAGTTTTATAAAGTTCAATTTTTTTTTTCTTATTTTTTGAATCTTTTTTATTTTTTTCTACTTTGTAATTTTTTAATAACTTTTTCCCTTCACAATTTTCCTTCTTCTTGTTTTTTTTTTTCATCTACTTTCATTTTTTCTTGTTTTAATTTTTTCGTTCTTTTAAAATTTTTTATTTTTCTGTTTTTTATTCCAAAGCTTTTGTCTTTTCTTGCTATTCTATTTTTTTTCCCACAAATTTCCTTTCATTTCTTATTTCTGTTTTTAAATTCTCATAATTTTTTTATTTTGCATTAACTTTTCTCTTTTTTCATTTTTTGTCTGACTTTTTATATTGTTAGGTCTTATATGTTTTTCAATTTTTTGTATTTTTTAAACTATTTTTTTTTCTTTTTGTCATTCCATTTCATTTTTGAAATTTTATATTCAAATTTTGTCCTTTTTTCTTTTCTTACTTTTTATAATTTTTTTTTTTTTGTGCTTTATTTATCTTTTTTCTGTTGCTTTCATTTTTTTCTTTTTATTTTTTTATTTTCTTTCTTTGTTTATAGTTTCATAAGCTTTTATAAAGTTTTGGAATTTTTTATTTTTCTATCTTGTTTTCTTTTATCATTCTCGGTTATTTTCTATTGCATTTTTATAATTTTTCATTAATTTTTTCTCCTTTCAAATTTTTCTTCTTTTTTTTATGTGCTTTCATTTTTTTTTTGTTCACTTTTTCCTTCGTTTTAAAATTTTCTTACTTTGTTACTTTTTTCTTTTTGTTTATTTTAATTTTTTCCCTTAATTTATTTTTTCATTTATTTTTTTTATATTTTAGAAAATTTTTATAAAGTTCAATTTTTTTTTCTTATTTTTTGCATCTTTTTTATTTTTTTTTCTGCTTTGTAATTTTTTAATAACTTTTTCCCTTCACAATTTTCCTTCTTCTTGTTTTTTTTTCATATACTTTCATTTTTCTTGCTTTAATTTTTTCGCTGTTTTAAAATTTTTATTTTTTTGTTTTTTATTCCAAATATTTTGTCTTTTCATTTTTATTCTTTTCGTGCTATTCTATTTTTTTTCCCACAAATTTCCTTTCATTTCTTATTTCTGTTTTTAAATTCTCATACTTTTTTTTATTTTGCATTAACTTTTCTCTTTTTTAATTTTTTGTATGACTTTTTATATTGTTAGGTCTTATATGTTTTTCAATTTTTTGTATTTTTTAAACTATTCTTTTCCTCTTTTGTCATTCCATTTCATTTTTGAAATTTTTATTCAATTTTTGTCTTTTTTTATTTTCTTACTTTTTATATTTTTTGTTGTATTTTTGTTTTTTCTCTTTTTTTGTGCTTTATTTATCCTTTTTCGTTTGCTTTCATTTTTTTTTCTTTTTTTATTTTTGTTTTTTATTTTCTTTCTTTGTTTATAGTTTCGTAAATTTTTATAAAGTTTTGGAATTTTTTATTTTTCTATCTTTTTTTCTTTTATCATTCTCAGTTATTTTCTATTGCATTTTTATAATTTTTCATTAACTTTTTCTCCTTTCAAATTTTTATTCTTTTTTTATGTGCTTTCACGTTTTCCTTTGTTTTAAAATTTTCTATAAATTTTTTTATTTTTCTTTTCTTTCATGTTTTTGCCTCTTCACTTTTTATTTTTTTCTTCTTTTTCCCTTTTTTTTTTCTCAAATTTTATTTTATGTATTTTGTATTTTCCTTTTTTATTTTTTTTCTTGCTTTTTGTTAAATCTTTTTGTCCCACTTTTTTTTTTATTTCTTCTTTATAATTTTAAAACTCAAACTTCTTTTATTTTATTTATATTTTTTATTAACTTTTATTTTATTTTCATTTTATGTTTTATATCTTTGTCCTCTATTTGTTATATTTTTTTTTTCTTTTTCTTTGTACATTCTAAACTAATAGTTTTTTCCATTTTATATTTGAAATTCTTATTCATTTTGTCTTTTTATATTTTTTTGATTCGCTGATTTTTCATTTTCTTACTTTCGTATTTCATTTAATTTTTTCTCTTAATTATTTTTTATTTATATTTTAGAAAATTTTTATAAAGTTCAATTTTTTTTTCTACTTTGTAATTTTTTAATAACTTTTTCCCTTCACAATTTTCCTTGTTCTTGTTTTTTTTTTCGTGTACTTTCATTTTTTCTTGTTTTAATTTTTTTATTTCTCTGTTTTTTATTCCAAATCTTTTGTCTTTTCAATTTTATTCTTTTTTTGCTATTCTATTTTTTTCCCACAAATTTCCTTTCATTTTTTATTTCCGTTTTTAAATTCTCATACTCTTTTTATTTTTTGTCTGACTTTTGTTATTGTTAGGTCTTATATGTTTACTATTTTTTTCTTTTTTGTCATTCTATTTCATTTTTGAAATTTTTATTCAATTTTTCTCTCTTTTTTAAATTCTTACTTTTTATATTTTTTGTTGTATTTTTGTTTTTTCTTTTTTTGTGTGCTTTATTTATCTTTTTTCTTTTTATTTTTTATTTTCTTTCTTTGTTTATAGTTTCATAAATTTTTATAAAGTTTTGGAATTTTTTATTTTTCTATCTTCTTTTCTTTTATCATTCTCGGTTATTTTCTATTGCATTTTTATAATTTTTCATTAACTTTTTCTCCTTTCAAATTTTTCTTCTTTTTTTTTATGTGCTTTCATTTTTTTTGTTAACTTTTTCCTTTGTTTTAAAATTTTCTATAAATTTTTTTCTTTTTCTTTTCTTTCATATTTTTGCCTCTTCATTTCTTATTTTTTTTCTTCCTTTTCTCAAAATTTATTTTATGTATTTTTTATTTTCATTTTTTATTTTTTTTCTTGCTTTTTCTTAAATCTTTTTGTTCACACTTTTTTTTATTTCTTTTTCATAATTTTAAAACCTGAAACTTCTTTTTTTTGTGCACTTTCTTCTATTTTTTATTTTTCTGTTTTTTATTCCAAATCTTTTTTCTTTTCATTTTTATTCTTTTCTTGCTTTTCTTTTTTTTTTCCCCCACAAATTTCCTTTCATTTCTTATTTGCGTTTTTAAATTCTCATACTTTTTTTATTTTGCATTAACTTTTCTCTTTTTTAATTTTTTGTCTGACTTTTTATATTGTTAGGTCTTATATGTTTTTCAATTTTTTGTATTTTTTAAACTATTTTTTTTCATTTTGTCATTCCATTTCATTTTTGAAATTTTTATTCAATTTTTGTCCTTTTTATATTTTTATTGTATTTTTTCTTTTTCTATATTTATTTTTTATTTTCTTTCTTTGTTTATAGTTTTATAAATTTTTATAAAGTTTTGGAATTTTTTATTTTTCTATCTTTTTTTCTTTTATTATTCTTGGTTATTTTCTATTGCATTTTTACAATTTTTCATTGACTTTTTCTCCTTTCAAATTTTTCTTCTTTTTTCTATGTCCTTTCATTTTGTCCTTTTATATTTTTTTGATTCGCTAATTTTCTATTTTTTCCTTTTTTCGTATTTTATTTAATTTTTTTCCCTTAATTTATTTTTCCATTTATTTTTTATTTATATTTTAGAAAAGTTTTATAAAGTTCAATTTTTTTTTTCTTATTTTTTGAATCTTTTTTATTTTTTTCTACTTTGTAATTTTTTAATAACTTTTTCCCTTCACAATTTTCCTTCTTCTTGTTTTTTTTTTTCATCTACTTTCATTTTTTCTTGTTTTAATTTTTTCGTTCTTTTAAAATTTTTTATTTTTCTGTTTTTTATTCCAAAGCTTTTGTCTTTTCTTGCTATTCTATTTTTTTTCCCACAAATTTCCTTTCATTTCTTATTTCTGTTTTTAAATTCTCATAATTTTTTTATTTTGCATTAACTTTTCTCTTTTTTCATTTTTTGTCTGACTTTTTATATTGTTAGGTCTTATATGTTTTTCAATTTTTTGTATTTTTTAAACTATTTTTTTTTTCTTTTTGTCATTCCATTTCATTTTTGAAATTTTATATTCAAATTTTGTCCTTTTTTCTTTTCTTACTTTTTATAATTTTTGTTTTTTTGTGCTTTATTTATCTTTTTTCTGTTGCTTTCATTTTTTTCTTTTTATTTTTTTATTTTCTTTCTTTGTTTATAGTTTCATAAGCTTTTATAAAGTTTTGGAATTTTTTATTTTTCTATCTTGTTTTCTTTTATCATTCTCGGTTATTTTCTATTGCATTTTTATAATTTTTCATTAATTTTTTCTCCTTTCAAATTTTTTTCTTTTTTTTATGTGCTTTCATTTTTTTTTTGTTCACTTTTTCCTTCGTTTTAAAATTTTCTTACTTTGTTACTTTTTTCTTTTTGTTTATTTTAATTTTTTCCCTTAATTTATTTTTTCATTTATTTTTTTTATATTTTAGAAAATTTTTATAAAGTTCAATTTTTTTTTCTTATTTTTTGCATCTTTTTTATTTTTTTTTTGCTTTGTAATTTTTTAATAACTTTTTCCCTTCACAATTTTCCTTCTTCTTGTTTTTTTTCATATACTTTCATTTTTCTTGCTTTAATTTTTTCGCTGTTTTAAAATTTTTATTTTTTTGTTTTTATTCCAAATATTTTGTCTTTTCATTTTTATTCTTTTCGTGCTATTCTATTTTTTTCCCACAAATTTCCTTTCATTTCTTATTTCTGTTTTTAAATTCTCATACTTTTTTTTATTTTGCATTAACTTTTCTCTTTTTTAATTTTTTGTATGACTTTTTATATTGTTAGGTCTTATATGTTTTTCAATTTTTTGTATTTTTTAAACTATTCTTTTCCTCTTTTGTCATTCCATTTCATTTTTGAAATTTTTATTCAATTTTTGTCTTTTTTTATTTTCTTACTTTTTATATTTTTTGTTGTATTTTTGTTTTTTCTCTTTTTTTGTGCTTTATTTATCCTTTTTCGTTTGCTTTCATTTTTTTTTCTTTTTTTATTTTTGTTTTTTATTTTCTTTCTTTGTTTATAGTTTCGTAAATTTTTATAAAGTTTTGGAATTTTTTATTTTTCTATCTTTTTTTCTTTTATCATTCTCAGTTATTTTCTATTGCATTTTTATAATTTTTCATTAACTTTTTCTCCTTTCAAATTTTTATTCTTTTTTTATGTGCTTTCACGTTTTCCTTTGTTTTAAAATTTTCTATAAATTTTTTTATTTTTCTTTTCTTTCATGTTTTTGCCTCTTCACTTTTTATTTTTTTCTTCTTTTTCCCTTTTTTTTTTTCAAATTTTATTTTATGTATTTTGTATTTTCCTTTTTTATTTTTTTTCTTGCTTTTTGTTAAATCTTTTTGTTCCCACTTTTTTTTTTTATTTCTTCTTTATAATTTTAAAACCTCAAACTTCTTTTATTTTTATTTATATTTTTTATTAACTTTTATTTTATTTTTCATTTTTCATGTTTTATATCTTTGTCCTCTATTTGTTATATTTTTTTTTCTTTTTCTTTGTACATTCTAAACTAATAGTTTTTTCCATTTTATATTTGAAATTCTTATTCATTTTGTCTTTTTATATTTTTTTGATTCGCTGATTTTTCATTTTCTTACTTTCGTATTTCATTTAATTTTTTCTCTTAATTATTTTTTATTTATATTTTAGAAAATTTTTATAAAGTTCAATTTTTTTTTCTACTTTGTAATTTTTTAATAACTTTTTCCCTTCACAATTTTCCTTGTTCTTGTTTTTTTTTCGTGTACTTTCATTTTTTCTTGTTTTAATTTTTTTATTTCTCTGTTTTTTATTCCAAATCTTTTGTCTTTTCAATTTTATTCTTTTTCTTGCTATTCTATTTTTTTCCCACAAATTTCCTTTCATTTTTTATTTCCGTTTTTAAATTCTCATACTCTTTTTATTTTTTGTCTGACTTTTGTTATTGTTAGGTCTTATATGTTTACTATTTTTTTTCTTTTTGTCATTCTATTTCATTTTTGAAATTTTTATTCAATTTTTCTCCTTTTTTAAATTCTTACTTTTTATATTTTTTGTTGTATTTTTGTTTTTTCTTTTTTTGTGTGCTTTGTTTATCTTTTTTCTTTTTATTTTTTATTTTCTTTCTTTGTTTATAGTTTCATAAATTTTTATAAAGTTTTGGAATTTTTTATTTTTCTATCTTCTTTTCTTTTATCATTCTCGGTTATTTTCTATTGCATTTTTATAATTTTTCATTAACTTTTTCTCCTTTCAAATTTTTCTTCTTTTTTTTATGTGCTTTCATTTTTTTTGTTAACTTTTTCCTTTGTTTTAAATTTTTCTATAAATTTTTTTCTTTTTCTTTTCTTTCATATTTTTGCCTCTTCATTTCTTATTTTTTTTCTTCCTTTTCTCAAATTTTATTTTATGTATTTTTTATTTTCATTTTTTATTTTTTTTCTTGCTTTTTCTTAAATCTTTTTGTTCACACTTTTTTTTATTTCTTTTTCATAATTTTAAAACCTGAAACTTCTTTTTTTTGTGCACTTTCTTCTATTTTTTATTTTTCTGTTTTTTATTCCAAATCTTTTTTCTTTTCATTTTTATTCTTTTCTTGCTTTTCTTTTTTTTTTCCCCCACAAATTTCCTTTCATTTCTTATTTGCGTTTTTAAATTCTCATACTTTTTTTATTTTGCATTAACTTTTCTCTTTTTTAATTTTTTGTCTGACTTTTTATATTGTTAGGTCTTATATGTTTTTCAATTTTTTGTATTTTTTAAACTATTTTTTTTCATTTTGTCATTCCATTTCATTTTTGAAATTTTTATTCAATTTTTGTCCTTTTTATATTTTTATTGTATTTTTTCTTTTTCTATATTTATTTTTTATTTTCTTTCTTTGTTTATAGTTTTATAAATTTTTATAAAGTTTTGGAATTTTTTATTTTTCTATCTTTTTTTCTTTTATTATTCTTGGTTATTTTCTATTGCATTTTTACAATTTTTCATTGACTTTTTCTCCTTTCAAATTTTTCTTCTTTTTTCTATGTCCTTTCATTTTGTCCTTTTATATTTTTTTGATTCGCTAATTTTCTATTTTTTCCTTTTTTCGTATTTTATTTAATTTTTTTCCCTTAATTTATTTTTCCATTTATTTTTTATTTATATTTTAGAAAAGTTTTATAAAGTTCAATTTTTTTTTTCTTATTTTTTGAATCTTTTTTATTTTTTTCTACTTTGTAATTTTTTAATAACTTTTTCCCTTCACAATTTTCCTTCTTCTTGTTTTTTTTTTTCATCTACTTTCATTTTTTCTTGTTTTAATTTTTTCGTTCTTTTAAAATTTTTTATTTTTCTGTTTTTTATTCCAAAGCTTTTGTCTTTTCTTGCTATTCTATTTTTTTTCCCACAAATTTCCTTTCATTTCTTATTTCTGTTTTTAAATTCTCATAATTTTTTTATTTTGCATTAACTTTTCTCTTTTTTCATTTTTTGTCTGACTTTTTATATTGTTAGGTCTTATATGTTTTTCAATTTTTTGTATTTTTTAAACTATTTTTTTTTCTTTTTGTCATTCCATTTCATTTTTGAAATTTTATATTCAAATTTTGTCCTTTTTTCTTTTCTTACTTTTTATAATTTTTGTTTTTTTGTGCTTTATTTATCTTTTTTCTGTTGCTTTCATTTTTTTCTTTTTATTTTTTTATTTTCTTTCTTTGTTTATAGTTTCATAAGCTTTTATAAAGTTTTGGAATTTTTTATTTTTCTATCTTGTTTTCTTTTATCATTCTCGGTTATTTTCTATTGCATTTTTATAATTTTTCATTAATTTTTTCTCCTTTCAAATTTTTCTTCTTTTTTTTATGTGCTTTCATTTTTTTTTTGTTCACTTTTTCCTTCGTTTTAAAATTTTCTTACTTTGTTACTTTTTTCTTTTTGTTTATTTTAATTTTTTCCCTTAATTTATTTTTTCATTTATTTTTTTTTATATTTTAGAAAATTTTTATAAAGTTCAATTTTTTTTTCTTATTTTTT
The DNA here is from genome assembly GCF_002303985.1 of Durio zibethinus. The sequence continues at coordinate 11,465 of NW_019167963.1, read as the reverse complement.
GCATCTTTTTTATTTTTTTTTCTGCTTTGTAATTTTTTAATAACTTTTTCCCTTCACAATTTTCCTTCTTCTTGTTTTTTTTTCATATACTTTCATTTTTCTTGCTTTAATTTTTTCGCTGTTTTAAAATTTTTATTTTTTTGTTTTTTATTCCAAATATTTTGTCTTTTCATTTTTATTCTTTTCGTGCTATTCTATTTTTTTCCCACAAATTTCCTTTCATTTCTTATTTCTGTTTTTAAATTCTCATACTTTTTTTTATTTTGCATTAACTTTTCTCTTTTTTAATTTTTTGTATGACTTTTTATATTGTTAGGTCTTATATGTTTTTCAATTTTTTGTATTTTTTAAACTATTCTTTTCCTCTTTTGTCATTCCATTTCATTTTTGAAATTTTTATTCAATTTTTGTCTTTTTTTATTTTCTTACTTTTTATATTTTTTGTTGTATTTTTGTTTTTTCTCTTTTTTTGTGCTTTATTTATCCTTTTTCGTTTGCTTTCATTTTTTTTTCTTTTTTTATTTTTGTTTTTTATTTTCTTTCTTTGTTTATAGTTTCGTAAATTTTTATAAAGTTTTGGAATTTTTTATTTTTCTATCTTTTTTTCTTTTATCATTCTCAGTTATTTTCTATTGCATTTTTATAATTTTTCATTAACTTTTTCTCCTTTCAAATTTTTATTCTTTTTTTATGTTTTTTTTTTTTTTTTTTTTTTTTTTTTTTTTTTTTTTTTTTTTTTTTTTTTTTTTTTTTTTTTTCCCTTTTTTTTTTTTTTTTTTTATTTTTTTTTTTTTTTTTTTCCTTTTTTTTTTTTTTTTTTTTTTTTTTTTAATTTTTTTTTTTTTTTTTTCTTTTTTATTTTTTTTCTTCTTTTTGTTAAATCTTTTTGTTACTTTTTTTTTTATTTCTTCTTTATAATTTTAAAACCTCAAACTTCTTTTATTTTTATTTATATTTTTTATTAACTTTTATTTTATTTTTCATTTTTCATGTTTTATATCTTTGTCCTCTATTTGTTATATTTTTTTTTTCTTTTTCTTTGTACATTCTAAACTAATAGTTTTTTCCATTTTATATTTGAAATTCTTATTCATTTTGTCTTTTTATATTTTTTTGATTCGCTGATTTTTCATTTTCTTACTTTCGTATTTCATTTAATTTTTTCTCTTAATTATTTTTTATTTATATTTTAGAAAATTTTTATAAAGTTCAATTTTTTTTTACTTTGTAATTTTTTAATAACTTTTTCCCTTCACAATTTTCCTTGTTCTTGTTTTTTTTTCGTGTACTTTCATTTTTTCTTGTTTTAATTTTTTTATTTCTCTGTTTTTTATTCCAAATCTTTTGTCTTTTCAATTTTATTCTTTTTCTTGCTATTCTATTTTTTTCCCACAAATTTCCTTTCATTTTTTATTTCCGTTTTTAAATTCTCATACTCTTTTTGTTTTTTGTCTGACTTTTGTTATTGTTAGGTCTTATATGTTTACTATTTTTTTTCTTTTTGTCATTCTATTTCATTTTTGAAATTTTTATTCAATTTTTCTCCTTTTTTAAATTCTTACTTTTTATATTTTTTGTTGTATTTTTGTTTTTTCTTTTTTTGTGTGCTTTATTTATCTTTTTTCTTTTTATTTTTTATTTTCTTTCTTTGTTTATAGTTTCATAAATTTTTATAAAGTTTTGGAATTTTTTATTTTTCTATCTTCTTTTCTTTTATCATTCTCGGTTATTTTCTATTGCATTTTTATAATTTTTCATTAACTTTTTCTCCTTTCAAATTTTTCTTCTTTTTTTTTATGTGCTTTCATTTTTTTTGTTAACTTTTTCCTTTGTTTTAAATTTTTCTATAAATTTTTTTCTTTTTCTTTTCTTTCATATTTTTGCCTCTTCATTTCTTATTTTTTTTCTTCCTTTTCTCAAATTTTATTTTATGTATTTTTTATTTTCATTTTTTATTTTTTTTCTTGCTTTTTCTTAAATCTTTTTGTTCACACTTTTTTTTATTTCTTTTTCATAATTTTAAAACCTGAAACTTCTTTTTTTTGTGCACTTTCTTCTATTTTTTATTTTTCTGTTTTTTATTCCAAATCTTTTTTCTTTTCATTTTTATTCTTTTCTTGCTTTTCTTTTTTTTTTCCCCCACAAATTTCCTTTCATTTCTTATTTGCGTTTTTAAATTCTCATACTTTTTTTATTTTGCATTAACTTTTCTCTTTTTTAATTTTTTGTCTGACTTTTTATATTGTTAGGTCTTATATGTTTTTCAATTTTTTGTATTTTTTAAACTATTTTTTTTCATTTTGTCATTCCATTTCATTTTTGAAATTTTTATTCAATTTTTGTCCTTTTTATATTTTTATTGTATTTTTTCTTTTTCTATATTTATTTTTTATTTTCTTTCTTTGTTTATAGTTTTATAAATTTTTATAAAGTTTTGGAATTTTTTATTTTTCTATCTTTTTTTCTTTTATTATTCTTGGTTATTTTCTATTGCATTTTTACAATTTTTCATTGACTTTTTCTCCTTTCAAATTTTTCTTCTTTTTTCTATGTCCTTTCATTTTGTCCTTTTATATTTTTTTGATTCGCTAATTTTCTATTTTTTCCTTTTTTCGTATTTTATTTAATTTTTTTCCCTTAATTTATTTTTCCATTTATTTTTTATTTATATTTTAGAAAAGTTTTATAAAGTTCAATTTTTTTTTTCTTATTTTTTGAATCTTTTTTATTTTTTTCTACTTTGTAATTTTTTAATAACTTTTTCCCTTCACAATTTTCCTTGTTCTTGTTTTTTTTTTTCGTGTACTTTCATTTTTTCTTGTTTTAATTTTTTTATTTCTCTGTTTTTTATTCCAAATCTTTTGTCTTTTCAATTTTATTCTTTTTCTTGCTATTCTATTTTTTTCCCACAAATTTCCTTTCATTTTTTATTTCCGTTTTTAAATTCTCATACTCTTTTTATTTTTTGTCTGACTTTTGTTATTGTTAGGTCTTATATGTTTACTATTTTTTTTCTTTTTGTCATTCTATTTCATTTTTGAAATTTTTATTCAATTTTTCTCCTTTTTTAAATTCTTACTTTTTATATTTTTTGTTGTATTTTTGTTTTTTCTTTTTTTGTGTGCTTTGTTTATCTTTTTTCTTTTTATTTTTTATTTTCTTTCTTTGTTTATAGTTTCATAAATTTTTATAAAGTTTTGGAATTTTTTATTTTTCTATCTTCTTTTCTTTTATCATTCTCGGTTATTTTCTATTGCATTTTTATAATTTTTCATTAACTTTTTCTCCTTTCAAATTTTTCTTCTTTTTTTTTATGTGCTTTCATTTTTTTTGTTAACTTTTTCCTTTGTTTTAAATTTTTCTATAAATTTTTTTCTTTTTCTTTTCTTTCATATTTTTGCCTCTTCATTTCTTATTTTTTTTCTTCCTTTTCTCAAATTTTATTTTATGTATTTTTTATTTTCATTTTTTATTTTTTTTCTTGCTTTTTCTTAAATCTTTTTGTTCACACTTTTTTTTATTTCTTTTTCATAATTTTAAAACCTGAAACTTCTTTTTTTTGTGCACTTTCTTCTATTTTTTATTTTTCTGTTTTTTATTCCAAATCTTTTTTCTTTTCATTTTTATTCTTTTCTTGCTTTTCTTTTTTTTTTCCCCCACAAATTTCCTTTCATTTCTTATTTGCGTTTTTAAATTCTCATACTTTTTTTATTTTGCATTAACTTTTCTCTTTTTTAATTTTTTGTCTGACTTTTTATATTGTTAGGTCTTATATGTTTTTCAATTTTTTGTATTTTTTAAACTATTTTTTTTTCTTTTTGTCATTCCATTTCATTTTTGAAATTTTATATTCAAATTTTGTCCTTTTTTCTTTTCTTACTTTTTATAATTTTTGTTTTTTTGTGCTTTATTTATCTTTTTTCTGTTGCTTTCATTTTTTTCTTTTTATTTTTTTATTTTCTTTCTTTGTTTATAGTTTCATAAGCTTTTATAAAGTTTTGGAATTTTTTATTTTTCTATCTTGTTTTCTTTTATCATTCTCGGTTATTTTCTATTGCATTTTTATAATTTTTCATTAATTTTTTCTCCTTTCAAATTTTTCTTCTTTTTTTTATGTGCTTTCATTTTTTTTTTGTTCACTTTTTCCTTCGTTTTAAAATTTTCTTACTTTGTTACTTTTTTCTTTTTGTTTATTTTAATTTTTTCCCTTAATTTATTTTTTCATTTATTTTTTTTTATATTTTAGAAAATTTTTATAAAGTTCAATTTTTTTTTCTTATTTTTTGCATCTTTTTTATTTTTTTTTCTTCTTTGTAATTTTTTAATAACTTTTTCCCTTCACAATTTTCCTTCTTCTTGTTTTTTTTTCATATACTTTCATTTTTCTTGCTTTAATTTTTTCGCTGTTTTAAAATTTTTATTTTTTTGTTTTTTATTCCAAATATTTTGTCTTTTCATTTTTATTCTTTTCGTGCTATTCTATTTTTTTTCCCACAAATTTCCTTTCATTTCTTATTTCTGTTTTTAAATTCTCATACTTTTTTTTATTTTGCATTAACTTTTCTCTTTTTTAATTTTTTGTATGACTTTTTATATTGTTAGGTCTTATATGTTTTTCAATTTTTTGTATTTTTTAAACTATTCTTTTCCTCTTTTGTCATTCCATTTCATTTTTGAAATTTTTATTCAATTTTTGTCTTTTTTTATTTTCTTACTTTTTATATTTTTTGTTGTATTTTTGTTTTTTCTCTTTTTTTGTGCTTTATTTATCCTTTTTCGTTTGCTTTCATTTTTTTTTCTTTTTTTATTTTTGTTTTTTATTTTCTTTCTTTGTTTATAGTTTCGTAAATTTTTATAAAGTTTTGGAATTTTTTATTTTTCTATCTTTTTTTCTTTTATCATTCTCAGTTATTTTCTATTGCATTTTTATAATTTTTCATTAACTTTTTCTCCTTTCAAATTTTTATTCTTTTTTTATGTGCTTTCACGTTTTCCTTTGTTTTAAAATTTTCTATAAATTTTTTTATTTTTCTTTTCTTTCATGTTTTTGCCTCTTCACTTTTTATTTTTTTCTTCTTTTTCCCTTTTTTTTTTCTCAAATTTTATTTTATGTATTTTGTATTTTCCTTTTTTATTTTTTTTCTTGCTTTTTGTTAAATCTTTTTGTTCCCACTTTTTTTTTTTATTTCTTCTTTATAATTTTAAAACCTCAAACTTCTTTTATTTTTATTTATATTTTTTATTAACTTTTATTTTATTTTTCATTTTTCATGTTTTATATCTTTGTCCTCTATTTGTTATATTTTTTTTTCTTTTTCTTTGTACATTCTAAACTAATAGTTTTTTCCATTTTATATTTGAAATTCTTATTCATTTTGTCTTTTTATATTTTTTTGATTCGCTGATTTTTCATTTTCTTACTTTCGTATTTCATTTAATTTTTTCTCTTAATTATTTTTTATTTATATTTTAGAAAATTTTTATAAAGTTCAATTTTTTTTTCTACTTTGTAATTTTTTAATAACTTTTTCCCTTCACAATTTTCCTTGTTCTTGTTTTTTTTTTTCGTGTACTTTCATTTTTTCTTGTTTTAATTTTTTTATTTCTCTGTTTTTTATTCCAAATCTTTTGTCTTTTCAATTTTATTCTTTTTCTTGCTATTCTATTTTTTTCCCACAAATTTCCTTTCATTTTTTATTTCCGTTTTTAAATTCTCATACTCTTTTTATTTTTTGTCTGACTTTTGTTATTGTTAGGTCTTATATGTTTACTATTTTTTTTCTTTTTGTCATTCTATTTCATTTTTGAAATTTTTATTCAATTTTTCTCCTTTTTTAAATTCTTACTTTTTATATTTTTTGTTGTATTTTTGTTTTTTCTTTTTTTGTGTGCTTTATTTATCTTTTTTCTTTTTTTTTTTATTTTCTTTCTTTGTTTATAGTTTCATAAATTTTTATAAAGTTTTGGAATTTTTTATTTTTCTATCTTCTTTTCTTTTATCATTCTCGGTTATTTTCTATTGCATTTTTATAATTTTTCATTAACTTTTTCTCCTTTCAAATTTTTCTTCTTTTTTTTTATGTGCTTTCATTTTTTTTGTTAACTTTTTCCTTTGTTTTAAAATTTTCTATAAATTTTTTTCTTTTTCTTTTCTTTCATATTTTTGCCTCTTCATTTCTTATTTTTTTTCTTCCTTTTCTCATTTTTTCTCAAATTTTATTTTATGTATTTTTTATTTTCATTTTTTATTTTTTTTCTTGCTTTTTCTTAAATCTTTTTGTTCACACTTTTTTTTATTTCTTTTTCATAATTTTAAAACCTGAAACTTCTTTTTTTGTGCACTTTCTTCTATTTTTTATTTTTCTGTTTTTTATTCCAAATCTTTTTTCTTTTCATTTTTATTCTTTTCTTGCTTTTCTTTTTTTTTTCCCCCACAAATTTCCTTTCATTTCTTATTTGCGTTTTTAAATTCTCATACTTTTTTTATTTTGCATTAACTTTTCTCTTTTTTAATTTTTTGTCTGACTTTTTATATTGTTAGGTCTTATATGTTTTTCAATTTTTTGTATTTTTTAAACTATTTTTTTTCATTTTGTCATTCCATTTCATTTTTGAAATTTTTATTCAATTTTTGTCCTTTTAAAAAGAGAGAGATTTTTTCTTTTTTCATTTTTTTTTTTTTATTTTTATTTCTTTCTTTTTATAGTTTATAATTTTTATAAAGTTTTGGAATTTTTTATTTTTCTATCTTTTTTTCTTTTATTATTCTTGGTTATTTTCTATTGCATTTTTAAATTTTTCATTGACTTTTTCTCCTTTCAAATTTTTCTTCTTTTTTCTATGTCCTTTCATTTTGTCCTTTTATATTTTTTTGATTTAATTTTCTATTTTTTTTTTTTTTTTTATTTTAATTTTTTTCCCTTAATTTATTTTTCCATTTATTTTTTATTTATATTTTAGAAAAGTTTTATAAAGTTCAATTTTTTTTTTTATTTTTTGAATCTTTTTTATTTTTTTCTACTTTGTAATTTTTTAATAACTTTTTCCCTTCACAATTTTCCTTCTTCTTGTTTTTTTTTTTCATCTACTTTCATTTTTTCTTGTTTTAATTTTTTCGTTCTTTTAAAATTTTTTATTTTTCTGTTTTTTATTCCAAAGCTTTTGTCTTTTCTTGCTATTCTATTTTTTTTCCCACAAATTTCCTTTCATTTCTTATTTAAATTCTCATAATTTTTTTATTTTGCATTAACTTTTCTCTTTTTTCATTTTTTGTCTGACTTTTTATATTGTTAGGTCTTATATGTTTTTCAATTTTTTGTATTTTTTAAACTATTTTTTTTCTTTTTGTCATTCCATTTCATTTTTGAAATTTTATATTCAAATTTTGTCCTTTTTTCTTTTCTTACTTTTTATAATTTTTGTTTTTTTGTGCTTTATTTATCTTTTTTCTGTTGCTTTCATTTTTTTCTTTTTATTTTTTTATTTTCTTTCTTTGTTTATAGTTTCATAAGTTTTATAAAGTTTGGAATTTTTATTTTTCTATCTTGTTTTCTTTTATCATTCTCGGTTATTTTTATTGCATTTTTATAATTTTTCATTAATTTTTTCTCCTTTCAAATTTTTCTTCTTTTTTTTATGTGCTTTCATTTTTTTTTGTTCACTTTTTCCTTCGTTTTAAATTTTCTTACTTTGTTACTTTTTCTTTTTGTTTATTTTAATTTTTTCCCTTAATTTATTTTTTTCATTTTTTTTTTATATTTTAGAAATTTTTATAAAGTTCAATTTTTTTTCTTATTTTTTGCATCTTTTTTATTTTTTTTCTGCTTTGTAATTTTTTTAATAACTTTTTCCCTTCACAATTTTCCTTCTTCTTGTTTTTTTTTCATATACTTTCATTTTTCTTGCTTTAATTTTTTCGCTGTTTTAAAATTTTTATTTTTTTGTTTTTTATTCCAAATATTTTGTCTTTTCATTTTTATTTTTTTCGTGCTATTCTATTTTTTTTCCCACAAATTTCCTTTCATTTCTTATTTCTGTTTTTAAATTCTAATACTTTTTTTATTTTGCATTAACTTTCTCCTTTTAATTTTTTGTATGACTTTTTATATTGTTAGGTCTTATATGTTTTTCAATTTTTTGTATTTTTTAAACTATTCTTTTCCTTTTTGTCATTTCCATTTTATTTTTGAAATTTTATTCAATTTTTGTCTTTTTTTATTTTCTTACATTTTATATTTTTTGTTGTATTTTTGTTTTTTCTCTTTTTTTGTGCTTTATTTATCCTTTTTCGTTTGCTTTCATTTTTTTTCTTTTTGTTTTTTATTTTCTTTCTTTGTTTATAGTTTTGTAAATTTTTATAAAGTTTTGGAATTTTTTATTTTTTCTATATTTTTCTTTTATCATTCTCAGTTATTTTCTATTGCATTTTATAATTTTCATTAACTTTTTCTCCTTTCAAAATTTTTATTCTTTTTTTATGTTGCTTTCACGTTTTCCTTTGTTTTAAAATTTTCTATAAATTTTTTTTTTTTCTTTTCTTTCATGTTTTTGCCTCTTCACTTTTTATTTTTTTCTTCTTTTTCCCTTTTTTTTTTCTCAAATTTTATTTTATGTATTTTGTATTTTCCTTTTTTATTTTTTTTCTTGCTTTTTGTTAAATCTTTTTGTTCCCACTTTTTTTTTTTATTTCTTCTTTATAATTTTAAAACCTCAAACTTCTTTTATTTTTATTTATATTTTTTATTAACTTTTATTTTATTTTTCATTTTTCATGTTTTATATCTTTGTCCTCTATTTGTTATATTTTTTTTTTTTTTTCTTTGTACATTCTAAACTAATAGTTTTTTCCATTTTATATTTGAAATTCTTATTCATTTTGTCTTTTTATATTTTTTTGATTCGCTGATTTTTCATTTTCTTACTTTCGTATTTCATTTAATTTTTTCTCTTAATTATTTTTTATTTATATTTTAGAAAATTTTTATAAAGTTCAATTTTTTTTTCTACTTTGTAATTTTTTAATAACTTTTTCCCTTCACAATTTTCCTTGTTCTTGTTTTTTTTTCGTGTACTTTCATTTTTTCTTGTTTTAATTTTTTTATTTCTCTGTTTTTTATTCCAAATCTTTTGTCTTTTCAATTTTATTCTTTTTCTTGCTATTCTATTTTTTTCCCACAAATTTCCTTTCATTTTTTATTTCCGTTTTTAAATTCTCATACTCTTTTTATTTTTTGTCTGACTTTTGTTATTGTTAGGTCTTATATGTTTATGTATTCTATTTTTTTTCTTTTTGTCATTCTATTTCATTTTTGAAATTTTTATTCAATTTTTCTCCTTTTTTAAATTCTTACTTTTTATATTTTTTGTTGTATTTTTGTTTTTTCTTTTTTTGTGTGCTTTATTTATCTTTTTTCTTTTTATTTTTTATTTTCTTTCTTTGTTTATAGTTTCATAAATTTTTATAAAGTTTTGGAATTTTTTATTTTTCTATCTTCTTTTCTTTTATCATTCTCGGTTATTTTCTATTGCATTTTTATAATTTTTCATTAACTTTTTCTCCTTTCAAATTTTTCTTCTTTTTTTTTATGTGCTTTCATTTTTTTTGTTAACTTTTTCCTTTGTTTTAAAATTTTCTATAAATTTTTTTCTTTTTCTTTTCTTTCATATTTTTGCCTCTTCATTTCTTATTTTTTTTCTTCCTTTTCTCAAATTTATTTTATGTATTTTTTATTTTCATTTTTTATTTTTTTTCTTGCTTTTTCTTAAATCTTTTTGTTCACACTTTTTTTTTATTTCTTTTTCATAATTTTAAAACCTGAAACTTCTTTTTTTTGTGCACTTTCTTCTATTTTTTTATTTTTCTGTTTTTTATTCCAAATCTTTTTTCTTTTCATTTTTATTCTTTTCTTGCTTTTCTTTTTTTTTTCCCCCACAAATTTCCTTTCATTTCTTATTTGCGTTTTTAAATTCTCATACTTTTTTTATTTTGCATTAACTTTTCTCTTTTTTAATTTTTTGTCTGACTTTTTATATTGTTAGGTCTTATATGTTTTTCAATTTTTTGTATTTTTTAAACTATTTTTTTTCATTTTGTCATTCCATTTCATTTTTGAAATTTTTATTCAATTTTTGTCCTTTTTATATTTTTATTGTATTTTTTCTTTTTCTATATTTATTTTTTATTTTCTTTCTTTGTTTATAGTTTTATAAATTTTTATAAAGTTTTGGAATTTTTTATTTTTCTATCTTTTTTTCTTTTATTATTCTTGGTTATTTTCTATTGCATTTTTACAATTTTTCATTGACTTTTTCTCCTTTCAAATTTTTCTTCTTTTTTCTATGTCCTTTCATTTTGTCCTTTTATATTTTTTTGATTCGCTAATTTTCTATTTTTTCCTTTTTTCGTATTTTATTTAATTTTTTTCCCTTAATTTATTTTTCCATTTATTTTTTATTTATATTTTAGAAAAGTTTTATAAAGTTCAATTTTTTTTTTCTTATTTTTTGAATCTTTTTTATTTTTTTCTACTTTGTAATTTTTTAATAACTTTTTCCCTTCACAATTTTCCTTCTTCTTGTTTTTTTTTTTCATCTACTTTCATTTTTTCTTGTTTTAATTTTTTCGTTCTTTTAAAATTTTTTATTTTTCTGTTTTTTATTCCAAAGCTTTTGTCTTTTCTTGCTATTCTATTTTTTTTCCCACAAATTTCCTTTCATTTCTTATTTCTGTTTTTAAATTCTCATAATTTTTTTATTTTGCATTAACTTTTCTCTTTTTTCATTTTTTGTCTGACTTTTTATATTGTTAGGTCTTATATGTTTTTCAATTTTTTGTATTTTTTAAACTATTTTTTTTTCTTTTTGTCATTCCATTTCATTTTTGAAATTTTATATTCAAATTTTGTCCTTTTTTCTTTTCTTACTTTTTATAATTTTTGTTTTTTTGTGCTTTATTTATCTTTTTTTCGTGTTGCTTTCATTTTTTTCTTTTTATTTTTTATTTTCTTTCTTTGTTTATAGTTTCATAAGTTTTTATAAAGTTTTGAATTTTTATTTTTCTATCTTACTTTTCTTTTATCATTTCTCGGTTATTTTCTATTGCATTTTATAATATTTTTCAGTTAATTTTCTCCTTTCAAATTTTCTTCTTTTTTTTATGTGCCTTCATTTTTTTTGTTTCAACTTTTCCTTCGTTTTAAAATTTCTTACTTTGTTACTTTTTCTTTTTTTATTTTAATTTTTTCCCTTAATTTATTTTCATTTTTTATATTTGGAAATTTTTTATAAGTTCAATTTTTTTCTTATCTTTTGCCATCGTTTTTATTTTTTTCTGCTTTTGTAATTTTTTATAACTTTTCCCTCACAATTTTCCATTCTTCCTTATTTTTTAACTTTTTTCCTTCACAATTTCCTTGTTCTTTTTTAATAACTTTTTCCCTTCCACAATTTTAAAAGTGAAGAAAATT
>NW_019167962.1:0-48525 GCF_002303985.1 Durio zibethinus | reverse complement strand
ATTTTAATAACTTTTTCCCTTCACAATTTCCTTCTTTTTACTTTTTTTTTCATATGCTTTCATTTTTTCGTTGTTTTAAAAATTTTTATTTTTCTATTTTTTATTCCAAATCTTTTGTCTTTTCTTGCTTCTCTTTTTTTTTCCACAAATTTCCTTTCATTTCTTATTTGCATTTTTAAATTCTCATACTTTTTTTTATTTTGCATTAACTTTTTTCTTTTTTAATTTTTTGTCTGAATTTTTATATTGTTAGGACTTATATGTTTTTCAATTTTTTTTTATTTTTAAACTAATTTTTTTTCATTTTGTCATTCCATTTCATTTTTGAAATTTTTATTCAATTTTTGTCCTTTTTTTGTTATTTTTTTCTTTTGTTTATTTCATATTTTTCTGGCCTCATTTTTATTTTTTCTCTTTTCCATTTTTTCTCAAATATTTTTTTTATATATTTTATATTTTCATTTGTTATTTTTTTCTTAAATCTTTTTGTTCACACCTTTTTTTATTTCTTCTTTGTAATTTTTAAAACCTCAAACTGTCTTTTTTTGTGCCACTTCTTTTTATATTTGAAATTTTTATTCATTTTGTCTTTTATATTTTTTGATTCCCTAATTTTTATTTTCTTACTTTGTTTTTTTATTTTCCTTTATATTTTTGATTCCCTAATTTTTTTTTACTTTGTAAATTTTTAATAACTTTTCCCTTTGCAATTTTCCTTCTTTTTGCTTTTTTTTTTCCATATGTTTTCATTTTTACTTTTTTAATTTTTTCGTTGTTTTAAAAATTTTTATTTTTCTCTTTTTTATTCCAAATCTTTGTCTTTTCTTTTTTTTCCACAAATTTCCTTTCATTTCTTATTTGCGTTTTTAAATTCTCATACTTTTTTTTTTATTTTGCATTAACTTTTCTCTTTTTTAATTTTTTGTCAGACTTTTTAGATTGTTTGGTCTTATATGTTTTTTAATTTTTTGTATTTTTTAAACTATTTTTTTTCATTTTGTCATTCCATTTCATTTTGAAATTTTTATTCAATTTTTGTCCTTTTTCATTTTCTTACTTTTTATAATTTTTGTTGTATTTTTGTTTTTTTCTTTTTTCGTGCTTTATCTATCTTTTTTCTTTTGCTTTAATTTTTTTTCTTATTTTATTTTCTTTCTTTATTCATAATTTCATAAATTTTTATAAAGTTTTGGAATTTTTTATTTTTCTATCTTTTTTTCTTTTATCATTCTTGGTTATTTTCTATTGCATTTTTATAATTTTTCTTCTTTTTTTACTTTTTTTATGTGCTTTCATTCTTTTTCGTTCAGGTTTTTCTTTGTTTTAAAATTTTCTATAAATTTTTTCTTTTTGTGTTATTTCATAATTTTTGCCTCTTCATCTTTATTTTTTTTCTTTTCCAAATTTAGATTTTATATATTTGTATTTCATTTTTATTTTTTCTAAATCTTTTTGTTACACACCTTTTTTTTTTCTTTTTTATAACTTTAAAACCTTCAAACTTATTTTTTGCACTTTCTTTTATTTATTTTTCATCTTTCGTATTTTATATCTTTTTCCTCTATTGTTATTTTTTTTCTTTTCTTTGTAAATCTAAAACTAAAAGTTTTTCCTATTTTATTTGATATCATTTTGCTTTTATATTTTTTGATTCGCTAATTTTTTATTTTTTCCTTTTTGGTATTTTTTTTTTCTCGTTAATTTTTTTTAATATTTTTTTTTCTACTTTGTAATTTCTTAATAATTTTTTCCCTTTGCACCATTTCCTTCTTTTTTGCGTTTTTTTTTCATATGTTTTCATTTTTTACTTGTTTTTAATTTTTTTTCGCTTGTTTTTAAAAATTTTTATTTTCTCTTTTTTATTCAAATCTTTTGGTCTTTTCTCTTTTTCCACAAATCTTCCTTTCATTTCTTATTTGCGTTTTTTAAATTCTCATACTTTTTTTTTTATTTTGCATTAACTTTTCTCTTTTTTAATTTTTTGTCAGACGTTTAGATTGGTTGGTCTTATATGTTTTTTAATTTTTTGTATTTTCTTAAACTAATTTTTTTTTTCGTTTTGTCATTCCATTTCATTTTTGAAATTTTTATTCAATTTTGTCCTTTCATTTTCTTAACTTTTTATAATTTTTTTGTTTTTTTTTCTTTTTTCGTGCTTTATCTATCTTTTTTCTTTTGCTTTAATTTTTTTTCTTATTTTATTTTCGTTTCTTTATTCATTAAATTTTCATATAATTCGTATAAAGTTTTGGACATTTTTAATTTTTTTTATCTTTTTTATCTTTTATCATTCTTGTTATTTTCTATTGCATTTTTATTATTTTTTTCATTAACTTTTTCTCCTTCCAAAATTTTTCTTTCTTTTTACTTTTTTTAATGCCATCATTCTTTTGTTCACTTTTTCTTTGTTTTAAAAGTTTCTATAAATTTTTTCTTTTCTTTATTTCATATTTTTGCCTCTTCATTTTTTATTTTTTTCTTCTTTTTCTCAAATTTTACTTTTATATATTTTGTATTTTTCATTGTTTTCCTTTCTAAATCTTTTATTGTTCACCACCTTTTTTATTTCTTCTTTATAGTTTTAAAACCTGCAAACTCTCTTTTTTGGTGCACTTCTTTTATTTTATTTTTCATCTTTCATATTTTATATCTTTTCCTCTGTTTGTTACTATTTTTTTATTTTTCTTGTACATTCTGAACCAATAGTTTTTTTTCATTTTATATTTGGAAATTTTTATTCATTTGTCTTTTATATTTTTGATTCGCTAATTTTTTATTTTCTTACTTTGTTTATTTTTATTTTTCCTTTTTTGGTATTTTATTTAATTTTTTCTCTTTAATTTATTTTTTATTTTCTTTTTTTTCTACTTTGTAATTTTTTAATAACTTTTCCCTTCATAATTTGCCTTCTTTTTGCTTTTTTTTTTTCATAAGCTTTCATTTTTACTTGTTTTAATTTTTTTGTTGTTTAAAAATTTCTATTTTTCTATTTTTTATTCCAAATCTTTTGTCTCTTTTTTCCTCAAATTTCCTTTCATTTCTTATTTGCGCTTTTAAATTCTCATACTTTTTTTTTATTTTGCATTAACTTTTCTCTTTTTTAATTTTTTGTCTGACTTTTTATATTGTTAGGTCTTATATGTTTTTCAATTTTTTTTTTATTTTTTAAACTAATTTTATTTTCATTTTGTCATTCCATTTCATTTTTGAAATTTTTATTCATTTTTTGTCCTCTTTCATTTTCTTACCTTTTATAATTTTTTGTTGTATTTTTGTTTTTTTTTTCATGCTTTATTTATCTTTTTTCTTTTGCTTTAATTTTTTTTCTTATTTTATTTTTATTTTTTTATTTCTTTCTTTTTTTATAGTTTCATAAATTTTTATTAAGTTTTGAAATTTTTTATTTTTCTATCTTTTTTTCTTTTCTTTTTTTATTTTATCATTCTCGGTTATTTTTTATTGCATTTTTATAATTTTTCATTAACTTTTTCTCCTTTCAAATTTTTCTTCTTTTTTTACTTTTTTTTTTATGTGCTTTCATTTTTTTTTGTTCACTTTTTTCTTTGTTTTAAAATTTTCTATAAATTTTTTCTTTTTATTTTTTTTTCATATTTTTGCCTCTTCATTTTTTATTTTTTTCTTCTTTTTCTCAAATTTTATTTTATATATTTTGCATTTTCATTTTTTATTTTTTTCTTAAATCTTTTTGTTCACACCTTTTTTTATTTCTTCTTTATAATTTTAAAACCTCAAACTTCTTTTTTTGTGCACTTTCTTTTATTTTATTTTTCATCTTTCATATTTTATATCTTTTTCCTCTATTTGTTTTTTTTTTGTTTTTCTTTCTACATTCTAAACTAAAAGTTTTTTCCATTTTATATTTGAAATTTTTATTCATTTGTCTTTTTATATTTTTTTGCTTCGCTAATTTTTTATTTTCTTACTTTGTTTATTTTTATTTTTCCTTTCTGGGTATTTTATTTAATTTTTCTCTTAATTTATTTTTTTTCAACTTTGTAATTTTTTAATAACTTTTTCCCTTCACAATTTCCTTCTTTTTACTTTTTTTTCATATGCTTTCATTTTTTCGTTGTTTTAAAAATTTTTATTTTTCTATTTTTTATTCCAAATCTTTTGTCTTTTCTTGCTTCTCTTTTTTTTTTCCACAAATTTCCTTTCGTTTCTTATTTGCATTTTTAAATTCTCATACTTTTTTTTATTTTGCATTAACTTTTTTCTTTTTCAATTTTTTGTCTGAATTTTTATATTGTTAGGACTTATATGTTTTTCAATTTTTTTTTAATTTTTTAAACTAATTTTTTTTCATTTTGTCATTCCATTTCATTTTTGAAATTTTTATTCAATTTTTGTATTTTTTTTCTTTTTGTTTTATTTCTTATTTTTGCCTCTTCATTTTTTATTTTTTTCTTCTTTTTCCCATTTTTTTTCTCAAATATTTTTTTTTATATATTTTATATTTTCATTTGTTATTTTTTTCTTAAATCTTTTTGTTCACACCTTTTTTTATTTCTTCTTTGTAATTTTAAAACCTCAAACTTCTTTTTTTGTGCACTTTCTTTTTATATTTGAAATTTTTATTCATTTTGTCTTTTTATATTTTTTGATTCCCTAATTTTTTATTTTCTTACTTTGTTTATTTTTATTTTTTTCCTTTTATATTTTTTGATTCCCTAATTTTTTTTTACTTTGTAAATTTTTAATAATTTTTCCCTTTGCAATTTTCCTTCTTTTTGCTTTTTTTTTTTCCATATGTTTTCATTTTTACTTTTTTTAATTTTTTCGTTGTTTTAAAAATTTTTATTTTCTCTTTTTATTCCAAATCTTTTGTCTTTTCTTTTTTTTTCCACAAATTTCCTTTCATTTCTTATTTGCGTTTTTAAATTCTCATACTTTTTTTTTTATTTTGCATTAACTTTTCTCTTTTTTAATTTTTTGTCAGACTTTTTAGATTGTTTGGTCTTATATGTTTTTTAATTTTTTGTATTTTTTAAACTATTTTTTTTTTCATTTTGTCATTCCATTTCATTTTTGAAATTTTTATTCAATTTTTGTCCTTTTTCATTTTCTTACTTTTTATATTTTTTGTTGTATTTTTGTTTTTTTTCTTTTTTCGTGCTTTATTTATCTTTTTTCTTTTGCTTTAATTTTTTTCTTATTTTATTTTCTTTCTTTATTTATAATTTCATAAATTTTTATAAAGTTTTGGAATTTTTTATTTTTCTATCTTTTTTTCTTTTATCATTCTTGGTTATTTTCTGTTGCATTTTTATAATTTTTCTTCTTTTTTTTACTTTTTTTTATGTGCTTTCATTCTTTTTCGTTCAGGTTTTTCTTTGTTTTAAAATTTTCTATAAATTTTTTCTTTTTGTTTTATTTCATATTTTTGCCTCTTCATTCTTTATTTTTTTCTTCTTTTTCTCAAATTTTATTTTATATATTTTGTATTTTCATTTTTTATTTTTTTCTTAAATCTTTTTGTTCACACCTTTTTTTTTTCTTCTTTATAACTTTAAAACCTCAAACTTATTTTTTTGTGCACTTTCTTTTATTTTATTTTCATCTTTCATATTTTATATCTTTTTCCTCTATTTGTTATTTTTTTTTCTTTTTCTTTGTGAATTATAAACTAAAAGTTTTTTCCATTTTATATTTGATTATTCATTTTGTCTTTTTATATTTTTTTGATTCGCTAATTTTTTATTTTTTCTCTTAATTTATTTTTTTCTACTTTGTAATTTCTTAATAACTTTTTCCCTTTGCAATTTTCCTTCTTTTTGCTTTTTTTTTTTCATATGTTTTCATTTTTACTTTTTTTAATTTTTTCGCTGTTTTAAAAATTTTTATTTTTCTCTTTTTTATTCCAAATCTTTTGTCTTTTCTCTTTTTTCCACAAATTTCCTTTCATTTCTTATTTGCGTTTTTAAATTCTCATACTTTTTTTTTTATTTTGCATTAACTTTTCTCTTTTTTAATTTTTTGTCAGACTTTTTAGATTGTTTGGTCTTATATGTTTTTTAATTTTTTGTATTTTTTAAACTAATTTTTTTTTCATTTTGTCATTCCATTTCATTTTTGAAATTTTTATTCAATTTTTGTCCTTTTTCATTTTCTTACTTTTTATAATTTTTTGTTTTTTTTCTTTTTTCGTGCTTTATCTATCTTTTTTCTTTTGCTTTAATTTTTTTTCTTATTTTATTTTCTTTCTTTATTCATAATTTCATAAATTTTTATAAAGTTTTGGAATTTTTAATTTTTTATATTTTTTTCTTTTATCATTCTTGGTTATTTTCTATTGCATTTTTATATTTTTTTCATTAACTTTTTCTCCTTCCAAATTTTTCTTCTTTTTTTTACTTTTTTTTATATGCCATCATTCTTTTTTGTTCACTTTTTTCTTTGTTTTAAAATTTTCTATAAATTTTTTCTTTTTCTTTTATTTCATATTTTTGCCTCTTCATTTTTTATTTTTTTCTTCTTTTTCTCAAATTTTATTTTATATATTTTGTATTTTCATTTTTTTTTCTTAAATCTTTTTGTTCACACCTTTTTTTATTTCTTCTTTATAGTTTTAAAACCTCAAACTTCTTTTTTTGTGCACTTTCTTTTATTTTATTTTTCATCTTTCATATTTTATATCTTTTTCCTCTGTTTGTTATATTTTTTTATTTTTCTTTGTACATTCTGAACCAATAGTTTTTTTCATTTATATTTGAAATTTTATTCATTTTGTCTTTTTATATTTTTTGATTCGCTAATTTTTTATTTTCTTACTTTGTTTATTTTTATTTTTTCCTTTTTTGGTATTTTATTTAATTTTTCTCTTAATTTATTTTTATTTTCTTTTTTTCTACTTTGTAATTTTTTAATAACTTTTTCCCTTCATAATTTGCCTTCTTTTTGCTTTTTTTTTTCATAAGCTTTCATTTTTACTTGTTTTAATTTTTTTTGTTGTTTTAAAAATTTCTATTTTTCTATTTTTTATTCCAAATCTTTTGTCTCTTTTTTTCCTCAAATTTCCTTTCATTTCTTATTTGCGCTTTTAAATTCTCATACTTTTTTTTTATTTTGCATTAACTTTTCTCTTTTTTAATTTTTTGTCTGACTTTTTATATTGTTAGGTCTTATATGTTTTTCAATTTTTTTTTATTTTTTAAACTAATTTTATTTTCATTTTGTCATTCCATTTCATTTTTGAAATTTTTATTCATTTTTTGTCCTCTTTCATTTTCTTACCTTTTATAATTTTTTGTATTTTTGTTTTTTTTTTCATGCTTTATTTATCTTTTTTCTTTTGCTTTAATTTTTTTTCTTATTTTAATTTTTCGTCGTTTTAAAAATTTTATTTTTCTATTTTTTATTCCAATTCTTTTTTTTTTTCCATAAATTTCCTTTCATTTCTTATTTGTGTTTTTAAATTCTCAAACTTTTTATATTGTTAGAACTTATATGTTTTTCAATTTTTTGTATTTTTTAAACTAATTTTTTTCATTTTGTCATTCCATTTCATTTTTGAAATTTTTATTCAATTTTTGTCCTTTTTCATTTTCTTACTTTTTATATTTTTTGTAGTATTTTTGTTTTTTTGTGCTTTATTTATCTTTTTTCTTTTGCTTTAATTTTTTTTCGTATTTTATTTTCTTTCTTTATTTATAATTTCATAAATTTTTATAAAGTTTTAGAATTTTTTATTTTTCTATCTTTTTTTCTTTTATCATTCTTGGTTATTTTCTATTGCATTTTTATAATTTTTCATTAACTTTTTCTCCTTTCAAATTTTTCTTCTTTTTTTACTTTTTTTTTATGTGCTTTCATTTTTTTTGTTCACTTTTTTCTTTGTTTTAAAATTTTCTATAAATTTTTTTCTTTTTATTTTTTTTTCATATTTTTGCCTCTTCATTTTTTATTTTTTTCTTCTTTTTCTCAAATTTTATTTTATATATTTTGCATTTTCATTTTTTATTTTTTTCTTAAATCTTTTTGTTCACACCTTTTTTTATTTCTTCTTTATAATTTTAAAACCTCAAACTTCTTTTTTTGTGCACTTTCTTTTATTTTATTTTTCATCTTTCATATTTTATATCTTTTTCCTCTATTTGTTTTTTTTTGTTTTTCTTTCTACATTCTAAACTAAAAGTTTTTTCCATTTTATATTTGAAATTTTTATTCATTTGTCTTTTTATATTTTTTTGCTTCGCTAATTTTTTATTTTCTTACTTTGTTTATTTTTATTTTTCCTTTCTGGGTATTTTATTTAATTTTTTCTCTTAATTTATTTTTTTTCAACTTTGTAATTTTTTAATAACTTTTTCCCTTCACAATTTCCTTCTTTTTACTTTTTTTTCATATGCTTTCATTTTTTCGTTGTTTTAAAAATTTTTATTTTTCTATTTTTTATTCCAAATCTTTTGTCTTTTCTTGCTTCTCTTTTTTTTTCCACAAATTTCCTTTCATTTCTTATTTGCATTTTTAAATTCTCATACTTTTTTTATTTTGCATTAACTTTTTTCTTTTTTAATTTTTTGTCTGAATTTTTATATTGTTAGGACTTATATGTTTTTCAATTTTTTTTTATTTTTTAAACTAATTTTTTTTCATTTTGTCATTCCATTTCATTTTTGAAATTTTTATTCAATTTTTGTATTTTTTTTCTTTTTGTTTTATTTCATATTTTTGCCTCTTCATTTTTTATTTTTTTCTTCTTTTTCTCATTTTTTTTCTCAAATATTTTTTTTATATATTTTATATTTTCATTTGTTATTTTTTTCTTAAATCTTTTTGTTCACACCTTTTTTTATTTCTTCTTTGTAATTTTAAAACCTCAAACTTCTTTTTTTGTGCACTTTCTTTTTATATTTGAAATTTTTATTCATTTTGTCTTTTTATATTTTTTGATTCCCTAATTTTTATTTTCTTACTTTGTTTATTTTTATTTTTTCCTTTTATATTTTTTGATTCCCTAATTTTTTTTTACTTTGTAAATTTTTAATAATTTTTCCCTTTGCAATTTTCCTTCTTTTTGCTTTTTTTTTTCCATATGTTTTCATTTTTACTTTTTTTAATTTTTTCGTTGTTTTAAAAATTTTTATTTTTCTCTTTTTTATTCCAAATCTTTTGTCTTTTCTTTTTTTTTCCACAAATTTCCTTTCATTTCTTATTTGCGTTTTTAAATTCTCATACTTTTTTTTTTATTTTGCATTAACTTTTCTCTTTTTTAATTTTTTGTCAGACTTTTTAGATTGTTTGGTCTTATATGTTTTTTAATTTTTTGTATTTTTTAAACTAATTTTTTTTTCATTTTGTCATTCCATTTCATTTTTGAAATTTTTATTCAATTTTTGTCCTTTTTCATTTTCTTACTTTTTATAATTTTTGTTGTATTTTTGTTTTTTTCTTTTTTCGTGCTTTATCTATCTTTTTTCTTTTGCTTTAATTTTTTTTCTTATTTTATTTTCTTTCTTTATTCATAATTTCATAAATTTTTATAAAGTTTTGGAATTTTTTATTTTTCTATCTTTTTTTCTTTTATCATTCTTGGTTATTTTCTGTTGCATTTTTATAATTTTTCTTCTTTTTTTTACTTTTTTTTATGTGCTTTCATTCTTTTTCGTTCAGGTTTTTCTTTGTTTTAAAATTTTCTATAAATTTTTTTCTTTTTGTTTTATTTCATATTTTTGCCTCTTCATTCTTTATTTTTTTCTTCTTTTTCTCAAATTTTATTTTATATATTTTGTATTTTCATTTTTTATTTTTTTCTTAAATCTTTTTGTTCACACCTTTTTTTTTCTTCTTTATAACTTTAAAACCTCAAACTTATTTTTTTGTGCACTTTCTTTTATTTTATTTTTCATCTTTCATATTTTATATCTTTTTCCTCTATTTGTTATTTTTTTTTCTTTTTCTTTGTAAATTATAAACTAAAAGTTTTTTCCATTTTATATTTGATTATTCATTTTGTCTTTTTATATTTTTTTGATTCGCTAATTTTTTATTTTTTCTCTTAATTTATTTTTTTCTACTTTGTAATTTCTTAATAACTTTTTCCCTTTGCAATTTTCCTTCTTTTTGCTTTTTTTTTTCATATGTTTTCATTTTTACTTTTTTTAATTTTTTCGCTGTTTTAAAAATTTTTATTTTTCTCTTTTTATTCCAAATCTTTTGTCTTTTCTTTTTTTCCACAAATTTCCTTTCATTTCTTATTTGCGTTTTTAAATTCTCATACTTTTTTTTTATTTTGCATTAACTTTTCTCTTTTTTAATTTTTTGTCAGACTTTTTAGATTGTTTGGTCTTATATTTTTTTAATTTTTTGTATTTTTTAAACTAATTTTTTTTTCATTTTGTCATTCCATTTCATTTTTGAAATTTTTATTCAATTTTTGTCCTTTTTCATTTTCTTACTTTTTATAATTTTTGTTTTTTTTTTCTTTTTTCGTGCTTTATCTATCTTTTTTCTTTTGCTTTAATTTTTTTTCTTATTTTATTTTCTTTCTTTATTCATAATTTCATAAATTTTTATAAAGTTTTGGAATTTTTAATTTTTTTATCTTTTTTCTTTTATCATTCTTGGTTATTTTCTATTGCATTTTTATATTTTTTTCATTAACTTTTTCTCCTTCCAAATTTTTCTTCTTTTTTTTTATATGCCATCATTCTTTTTTGTTCACTTTTTTCTTTGTTTTAAAATTTTCTATAAATTTTTTCTTTTTCTTTTATTTCATATTTTTGCCTCTTCATTTTTTATTTTTTTCTTCTTTTTCTCAAATTTTATTTTATATATTTTGTATTTTCATTTTTTTTTCTTAAATCTTTTTGTTCACACCTTTTTTTATTTCTTCTTTATAGTTTTAAAACCTCAAACTTCTTTTTTTGTGCACTTTCTTTTATTTTATTTTTCATCTTTCATATTTTATATCTTTTTCCTCTGTTTGTTATATTTTTTTTATTTTTCTTTGTACATTCTGAACCAATAGTTTTTTTCATTTTATATTTGAAATTTTTATTCATTTTGTCTTTTTATATTTTTTTGATTCGCTAATTTTTTATTTTTTCTCTTAATTTATTTTTTTCTACTTTGTAATTTCTTAATAACTTTTTCCCTTTGCAATTTTCCTTCTTTTTGCTTTTTTTTTTTCATATGTTTTCATTTTTACTTTTTTTAATTTTTTCGCTGTTTTAAAAATTTTTATTTTTCTCTTTTTTATTCCAAATCTTTTGTCTTTTCTTTTTTTTTCCACAAATTTCCTTTCATTTCTTATTTGCGTTTTTAAATTCTCATACTTTTTTTTTTATTTTGCATTAACTTTTCTCTTTTTTAATTTTTTGTCTGACTTTTTATATTGTTAGGTCTTATATGTTTTTCAATTTTTTTTTATTTTTTAAACTAATTTTATTTTCATTTTGTCATTCCATTTCATTTTTGAAATTTTTATTCATTTTTTGTCCTCTTTCATTTTCTTACCTTTTATAATTTTTTGTTGTATTTTTGTTTTTTTTTCATGCTTTATTTATCTTTTTTCTTTTGCTTTAATTTTTTTTCTTATTTTAATTTTTCGTCGTTTTAAAAATTTTATTTTTCTTTTTTTTTCCATTTTTTTTTTATTCCATAAATTTCCTTTCATTTCTTATTTGTGTTTTTAAATTCTCAAACTTTTTATATTTGTTAGAACTTATATGTTTTTCAATTTTTTTGTATTTTTTAAACTAATTTTTTTCATTTTGTCATTCCATTTCATTTTTGAAATTTTTATTCAATTTTTGTCCTTTTTCATTTTCTTACTTTTATATTTTTTGTAGTATTTTTGTTTTTTTGTGCTTTATTTATCTTTTTTCTTTTGCTTTAATTTTTTTTCGTATTTTATTTTCTTTCTTTATTTATAATTTCATAAATTTTTATAAAGTTTTGGAATTTTTTATTTTTCTATTCTTTTTCTTTTATCATTCTTGGTTATTTTCTATTGCATTTTTATAATTTTTCATTAACTTTTTCTCCTTTCAAATTTTTCTTCTTTTTTTTACTTTTTTTTTTATGTGCTTTCATTTTTTTTGTTCACTTTTTTCTGTTTTAAAATTTTCTATAAATTTTTTTCTTTTTTTTTTTTTCATATTTTTGCCTCTTCATTTTTTATTTTTTCTTCTTTTTCTCAAATTTTATTTTATATATTTTGCATTTTCATTTTTTATTTTTTTCTTAAATCTTTTTGTTCACACCTTTTTTTTATTTCTTCTTTATAATTTTAAAACCTCAAACTTCTTTTTTTGTGCACTTTCTTTTATTTTATTTTTCATCTTTCATATTTTATATCTTTTTCCTCTATTTGTTTTTTTTTTTTGTTTTTCTTTCTACATTCTAAACTAAAAGTTTTTTCCATTTTATATTTGAAATTTTTATTCATTTGTCTTTTTATATTTTTTTGCTTCGCTAATTTTTTATTTTCTTACTTTGTTTATTTTTATTTTTCCTTTCTGGGTATTTTATTTAATTTTTTCTCTTAATTTATTTTTTTTCAACTTTGTAATTTTTTAATAACTTTTTCCCTTCACAATTTCCTTCTTTTTACTTTTTTTTCATATGCTTTCATTTTTTCGTTGTTTTAAAAATTTTTATTTTTCTATTTTTTATTCCAAATCTTTTGTCTTTTCTTGCTTCTCTTTTTTTTTCCACAAATTTCCTTTCATTTCTTATTTGCATTTTTAAATTCTCATACTTTTTTTTATTTTGCATTAACTTTTTTCTTTTTAATTTTTTGTCTGAATTTTTATATTGTTAGGACTTATATGTTTTTCAATTTTTTTTTTTTTTAAACTAATTTTTTTTCATTTTGTCATTCCATTTCATTTTTGAAATTTTTATTCAATTTTTGTCCTTTTTTTGTATTTTTTTTTCTTTTGTTTTATTTCATATTTTTGCCTCTTCATTTTTTATTTTTTTCTTCTTTTTCTCATTTTTTTTCTCAAATATTTTTTTTATATATTTTATATTTTCATTTGTTATTTTTTTCTTAAATCTTTTTGTTCACACCTTTTTTTATTTCTTCTTTGTAATTTTAAAACCTCAAACTTCTTTTTTTGTGCACTTTCTTTTTATATTTGAAATTTTTATTCATTTTGTCTTTTTATATTTTTTGATTCCCTAATTTTTTATTTTCTTACTTTGTTTATTTTTATTTTTTTCCTTTTATATTTTTTGATTCCCTAATTTTTTTTACTTTGTAAATTTTTAATAACTTTTTCCCTTTGCAATTTTCCTTCTTTTTGCTTTTTTTTTTTTCCATATGTTTTCATTTTTACTTTTTTTAATTTTTTCGTTGTTTTAAAAATTTTTATTTTTCTCTTTTTATTCCAAATCTTTTGTCTTTTTTTTTTTTCCACAAATTTCCTTTCATTTCTTATTTGCGTTTTTAAATTCTCATACTTTTTTTTTTTATTTTGCATTAACTTTTCTCTTTTTTAATTTTTTGTCAGACTTTTTAGATTGTTTGGTCTTATATGTTTTTTAATTTTTTGTATTTTTTAAACTAATTTTTTTTCATTTTGTCATTCCATTTCATTTTTGAAATTTTTATTCAATTTTTGTCCTTTTTCATTTTCTTACTTTTTATAATTTTTTGTTGTATTTTTGTTTTTTTTCTTTTTTCGTGCTTTATTTATCTTTTTTCTTTTGCTTTAATTTTTTTTCTTATTTTATTTTCTTTCTTTATTTATAATTTCATAAATTTTTATAAAGTTTTGGAATTTTTTATTTTTCTATCTTTTTTTCTTTTCATTCTTGGTTATTTTCTGTTGCATTTTTATAATTTTTCTTCTTTTTTTCACTTTTTTTATGTGCTTTCATTCTTTTTCGTTCAGGTTTTTCTTTGTTTTAAAATTTTCTATAAATTTTTTTCTTTTTGTTTTATTTCATATTTTTGCCTCTTCTTTTTCTTCTTTTCTCAAATTTTATTTTATATATTTTGTATTTTCATTTTTTATTTTTTTCTTAAATCTTTTTGTTCACACCTTTTTTTTTTCTTCTTTATAACTTTAAAACCTCAAACTTATTTTTTTGTGCACTTTCTTTTATTTTATTTTTCATCTTTCATATTTTATATCTTTTTCCTCTATTTGTTATTTTTTTTTTCTTTTTCTTTGTAAATTATAAACTAAAAGTTTTTTCCATTTTATATTTGATTATTCATTTTGTCTTTTTATATTTTTTTGATTCGCTAATTTTTTATTTTTTCCTTTTTTGGTATTTTATTTAATTTTTTCTCTTAATTTATTTTTTTCTACTTTGTAATTTCTTAATAACTTTTTCCCTTTGCAATTTTCCTTCTTTTTGCTTTTTTTTAATTTTTTCGCTGTTTTAAAAATTTTTATTTTTCTCTTTTTTATTCCAAATCTTTTGTCTTTTCTCTTTTTTCCACAAATTTCCTTTCATTTCTTATTTGCGTTTTTAAATTCTCATACTTTTTTTTTTATTTTGCATTAACTTTTCTCTTTTTAATTTTTTGTCAGACTTTTTAGATTGTTTGGTCTTATATGTTTTTTAATTTTTTGTATTTTTTAAACTAATTTTTTTTTCATTTTGTCATTCCATTTCATTTTTGAAATTTTTATTCAATTTTTGTCCTTTTTCATTTTCTTACTTTTTATAATTTTTTGTTTTTTTTTTTTTTTTGTGCTTTATCTATCTTTTTTCTTTTGCTTTAATTTTTTTTTATTATTTTATTTTCTTTCTTTATTCATAATTTCATAAATTTTTATAAAGTTTTGGAATTTTAATTTTTTTATCTTTTTTTCTTTTATCATTCTTGGTTATTTTCTATTGCATTTTTATATTTTTTTCATTAACTTTTTCTCCTTCCAAATTTTTCTTCTTTTTTTTACTTTTTTTTTATATGCCATCATTCTTTTTTGTTCACTTTTTTCTTTGTTTTAAAATTTTCTATAAATTTTTTTCTTTTTCTTTTATTTCATATTTTTGCCTCTTCATTTTTATTTTTTTCTTCTTTTTCTCAAATTTTATTTTATATATTTTGTATTTTCATTTTTTTTTTCTTAAATCTTTTTGTTCACACCTTTTTTTCTTCTTTTATAGTTTTAAAACCTCAAACTTCTTTTTTTGTGCACTTTCTTTTATTTTATTTTTCATCTTTCATATTTTATATCTTTTTCCTCTGTTTGTTATATTTTTTTTATTTTTCTTTGTACATTCTGAACCAATAGTTTTTTTCATTTTATTTTGAAATTTTTATTCATTTTGTCTTTTTATATTTTTTGATTCGCTAATTTTTTATTTTCTTACTTTGTTTATTTTTATTTTTTCCTTTTTGGTATTTTATTTAATTTTTTCTCTTAATTTATTTTTTATTTTCTTTTTTTTCTACTTTGTAATTTTTTAATTTTTCCCTTCATAATTTGCCTTCTTTTTGCTTTTTTTTTTCATAAGCTTTCATTTTTACTTGTTTTAATTTTTTTTGTTGTTTTAAAAATTTCTATTTTTCTATTTTTTATTCCAAATCTTTTGTCTCTTTTTTTCCTCAAATTTCCTTTCATTTCTTATTTGCGCTTTTAAATTCTCATACTTTTTTTTTTATTTTGCATTAACTTTTCTCTTTTTTTATTTTTTGTCTGACTTTTTATATTGTTAGGTCTTATATGTTTTTCAATTTTTTTTTTATTTTTTAAACTAATTTTATTTTCATTTTGTCATTCCATTTCATTTTTGAAATTTTTATTCATTTTTTGTCCTCTTTCATTTTCTTACCTTTTATAATTTTTTTTTGTATTTTTGTTTTTTTTTTTTTCATGCTTTATTTATCTTTTTTTCTTTTGCTTTAATTTTTTTTCTTATTTTAATTTTTCGTCGTTTTAAAAATTTTATTTTTCTATTTTTTATTCCAATTCTTTTTTTTTTTCCATAAATTTCCTTTCATTTCTTATTTGTGTTTTTAAATTCTCAAACTTTTTATATTGTTAGAACTTATATGTTTTTCAATTTTTTGTATTTTTTAAACTAATTTTTTTCATTTTGTCATTCCATTTCATTTTTGAAATTTTTATTCAATTTTTGTCCTTTTTCATTTTCTTACTTTTTATAATTTTTTGTTGTATTTTTGTTTTTTTTTCTTTTTTCGTGCTTTATCTATCTTTTTTCTTTTGCTTTAATTTTTTTTCTTATTTTATTTTCTTTCTTTATTTATAATTTCATAAATTTTTATAAAGTTTTAGAATTTTTTATTTTTCTATCTTTTTTTCTTTTATCATTCTTGGTTATTTTCTATTGCATTTTTATAATTTTTCATTAACTTTTTCTCCTTTCAAATTTTTCTTCTTTTTTTTACTTTTTTTTTTATGTGCTTTCATTTTTTTTTGTTCACTTTTTTCTTTGTTTTAAAATTTTCTATAAATTTTTTTCTTTTTTTTTTTTTTTCATATTTTTGCCTCTTCATTTTTTATTTTTTTCTTCTTTTTCTCAAATTTTATTTTATATATTTTGCATTTTCATTTTTTATTTTTTTCTTAAATCTTTTTGTTCACACCTTTTTTTATTTCTTCTTTATAATTTTAAAACCTCAAACTTCTTTTTTTGTGCACTTTCTTTTATTTTATTTTTCATCTTTCATATTTTATATCTTTTTCCTCTATTTGTTTTTTTTTTTTTGTTTTTCTTTCTACATTCTAAACTAAAAGTTTTTTCCATTTTATATTTGAAATTTTTATTCATTTGTCTTTTTATATTTTTTTGCTTCGCTAATTTTTTATTTTCTTACTTTGTTTATTTTTATTTTTCCTTTCTGGGTATTTTATTTAATTTTTTCTCTTAATTTATTTTTTTTCAACTTTGTAATTTTTTAATAACTTTTTCCCTTCACAATTTCCTTCTTTTTACTTTTTTTTCATATGCTTTCATTTTTTCGTTGTTTTAAAATTTTTATTTTTCTATTTTTTATTCCAAATCTTTTGTCTTTTGCTTCTCTTTTTTTTTCCACAAATTTCCTTTCATTTCTTATTTGCATTTTTAAATTCTCATACTTTTTTTTATTTTGCATTAACTTTTTTCTTTTTTAATTTTTTGTCTGAATTTTTATATTGTTAGGACTTATATGTTTTTCAATTTTTTTTTATTTTTTAAACTAATTTTTTTTCATTTTGTCATTCCATTTCATTTTTGAAATTTTTATTCAATTTTTGTCCTTTTTTTGTATTTTTTTTCTTTTTGTTTTATTTCATATTTTTGCCTCTTCATTTTTTATTTTTTTCTTCTTTTTCTCATTTTTTTTCTCAAATATTTTTTTATATATTTTATATTTTCATTTGTTATTTTTTTCTTAAATCTTTTTGTTCACACCTTTTTTTATTTCTTCTTTGTAATTTTAAAACCTCAAACTTCTTTTTTTGTGCACTTTCTTTTTATATTTGAAATTTTTATTCATTTTGTCTTTTTATATTTTTTGATTCCCTAATTTTTTATTTTCTTACTTTGTTTATTTTTATTTTTTTCCTTTTATATTTTTTGATTCCCTAATTTTTTTTTACTTTGTAAATTTTTAATAACTTTTTCCCTTTGCAATTTTCCTTCTTTTTGCTTTTTTTTTTTCCATATGTTTTCATTTTTACTTTTTTTAATTTTTTCGTTGTTTTAAAAATTTTTATTTTTCTCTTTTTTATTCCAAATCTTTTGTCTTTTCTTTTTTTTTCCACAAATTTCCTTTCACTTCTTATTTGCGTTTTTAAATTCTCATACTTTTTTTTTTTATTTTGCATTAACTTTTCTCTTTTTTAATTTTTTATCAGACTTTTTAGATTGTTTGGTCTTATATGTTTTTTAATTTTTTGTATTTTTTAAAC
Source organism: Durio zibethinus (assembly GCF_002303985.1). Next base: position 30,676 of record NW_019167962.1, on the reverse strand, counting down.
TAATTTTTTTTTTCATTTTGTCATTCCATTTCATTTTTGAAATTTTTATTCAATTTTTGTCCTTTTTCATTTTCTTACTTTTTATAATTTTTTGTTGTATTTTTGTTTTTTTTTCTTTTTTCGTGCTTTATCTATCTTTTTTCTTTTGCTTTAATTTTTTTCTTATTTTATTTTCTTTCTTTATTCATAATTTCATAAATTTTTATAAAGTTTTGGAATTTTTTATTTTTCTATCTTTTTTTCTTTTATCATTCTTGGTTATTTTCTGTTGCATTTTTATAATTTTTCTTCTTTTTTTACTTTTTTTTATGTGCTTTCATTCTTTTTCGTTCAGTTTTTTCTTTGTTTTAAAATTTTCTATTTTTTTCTTTTTGTTTTATTTCATATTTTTGCCTCTTCATTCTTTATTTTTTTCTTCTTTTTCTCAAATTTTATTTTATATATTTTGTATTTTCATTTTTTATTTTTTTCTTAAATCTTTTTGTTCACACCTTTTTTTTTTCTTCTTTATAACTTTAAAACCTCAAACTTATTTTTTTGTGCACTTTCTTTTATTTTATTTTTCATCTTTCATATTTTATATCTTTTTCCTCTATTTGTTATTTTTTTTTCTTTTTCTTTGTAAATTATAAACTAAAAGTTTTTTCCATTTTATATTTGATTATTCATTTTGTCTTTTTATATTTTTTTGATTCGCTAATTTTTTATTTTTTCCTTTTTGGTATTTTATTTAATTTTTTTCTTAATTTATTTTTTTCTACTTTGTAATTTCTTAATAACTTTTTCCCTTCACAATTTTCCTTCTTTTTGCTTTTTTTTATATGTTTTTTTTTCGCTGTTTTAAAAATTTTTATTTTTCTGTTTTTTATTCCAAATCTTTTGTCTTTTCTTTTTTTTCCACAAATTTCCTTTCATTTCTTATTTGCGTTTTTAAATTCTCATACTTTTTTTTTTATTTTGCATTAACTTTTCTCTTTTTTAATTTTTTGTCTGACTTTTTATATTGTTAGGTCTTATATGATTTTCAATTTTTTGTATTTTTAAAATAATTTTTTTTTCATTTTGTCATTCCATTTCATTTTTGAAATTTTTATTCAATTTTTGTCCTTTTTCATTTTCTTACTTTTTATATTTTTTGTTTTTTTTTTTTTTTCTTTTTTCTTTTGCTTTATCTATTTTTTTCTTTTGCTTTTAATTTTTTTCTTATTTTATTTTCTTTCTTTATTCATAATTTCATAAATTTTTATAAAGTTTTGGAATTTTTAATTTTTTTATCTTTTTTTCTTTTATCATTCTTGGTTATTTTCTATTGCATTTTTATATTTTTTCATTAACTTTTTCTCCTTCCAAATTTTTCTTCTTTTTTTTTACTTTTTTTTATGTGCTTTCATTCTTTTTTGTTCACTTTTTTCTTTGTTTTAAAATTTTCTATAAATTTTTTTCTTTTTCTTTTATTTCATATTTTTGCCTCTTCATTTTTTATTTTTTTCTTCTTTTTCTCAAATTTTATTTTATATATTTTGTATTTTCATTTTTTTTTCTTAAATCTTTTTGTTCACACCTTTTTTTATTTCTTCTTTATAGTTTTAAAACCTCAAACTTCTTTTTTTGTGCACTTTCTTTTATTTTATTTTTCATCTTTCATATTTTATATCTTTTTCCTCTGTTTGTTATATTTTTTTTATTTTTCTTTGTACATTCTGAACCAATAGTTTTTTTCATTTTATATTTGAAATTTTTATTCATTTTGTCTTTTTATATTTTTTGATTCGCTAATTTTTTATTTTCTTACTTTGTTTATTTTTATTTTTTCCTTTTTTGGTATTTTATTTAATTTTTTCTCTTAATTTATTTTTTATTTTCTTTTTTTTCTACTTTGTAATTTTTTAATAACTTTTTCCCTTCATAATTTGCCTTCTTTTTGCTTTTTTTTTTCATAAGCTTTCATTTTTACTTGTTTTAATTTTTTTGTTGTTTTAAAAATTTCTATTTTTCTATTTTTTATTCCAAATCTTTTGTCTCTTTTTTTCCTCAAATTTCCTTTCATTTCTTATTTGCGCTTTTAAATTCTCATACTTTTTTTTTATTTTGCATTAACTTTTCTCTTTTTTAATTTTTTGTCTGACTTTTTATATTGTTAGGTCTTATATGTTTTTCAATTTTTTTTTATTTTTTAAACTAATTTTATTTTCATTTTGTCATTCCATTTCATTTTTGAAATTTTATTCATTTTTTGTCCTCTTTCATTTTCTTACCTTTATAATTTTTTTGTATTTTGTTTTTTTTTTTTTATGCTTTATTTATCTTTTTTCTTTTGCTTTAATTTTTTTTCTATTTTAATTTTCGTCGTTTTTAAAAATTTTATTTTTCTATTTTTTATTCCAATTCTTTTTTTTTTTCCATAAATTTCCTTTCATTTCTTATTTGTGTTTTTAAATTCTCAAACTTTTTATATTGTTAGAACTTATATGTTTTTCAATTTTTTGTATTTTTTAAACTAATTTTTTCATTTTGTCATTCCATTTCATTTTGAAATTTTTATTCATTTTGTCCTTTTTCATTTTCTTACTTTTTATATTTTTTGTAGTATTTTTGTTTTTTTGTGTTTATTATCTTTTTTATTTTTCTTTATTTCTTTCTTTATTTATAATTTCATAAATTTTATAAAGTTTTAGAATTTTTTATTTTTTATCTTTTTTTCTTTTATCATTCTTGGTTATTTTCTATTGCATTTTTATAATTTTTCATTAACTTTTTCTCCTTCCGAATTTTTCTTCTTTTTTTTACTTTTTTTTTATGTGCTTTCATTTTTTTTTTGTTCACTTTTTTCTTTGTTTTAAAATTTTCTATAAATTTTTTTCTTTTTATTTTTTTTTCATATTTTTGCCTCTTCATTTTTTATTTTTTTCTTCTTTTTCTCAATTTTATTTTATATATTTTGCATTTTCATTTTTTATTTTTTCTTAAATCTTTTTGTTCACACCTTTTTTTTTTATTTCTTCTTTATAATTTTAAAACCTCAAACTTCTTTTTTTGTGCACTTTCTTTTATTTTATTTTTCATCTTTCATATTTTATATCTTTTTCCTCTATTTGTTTTTTTTTTTTTTTTGTTTCTTTCTACATTCTAAACTAAAAGTTTTTTCCATTTTATATTTGAAATTTTTATTCATTTGTCTTTTTATATTTTTTGCTTCGCTAATTTTTTATTTTCTTACTTTGTTTATTTTTATTTTTCCTTTCTGGGTATTTTATTTAATTTTTTCTCTTAATTTATTTTTTTTTCAACTTTGTAATTTTTTAATAACTTTTTTCCTTCACAATTTCCTTCTTTTTACTTTTTTTTTCATATGCTTTCATTTTTTCGTTGTTTTAAAAATTTTTATTTTTCTATTTTTATTCCAAATCTTTTGTCTTTTCTTGCTTCTCTTTTTTTTTCCACATTTCCTTTCATTTCTTATTTGCATTTTTAAATTCTCATACTTTTTTTTTTTTGCATTAACTTTTTTCTTTTTAATTTTTTGTCTGAATTTTTATATTGTTAGGACTTATATGTTTTTCAATTTTTTTTTTATTTTTTAAACTAATTTTTTTTTCATTTTGTCATTCCATTTCATTTTTGAAATTTTTATTCAATTTTTGTCCTTTTTTTGTATTTTTTTTCTTTTTGTTTTATTTCATATTTTTGCCTCTTCATTTTTTATTTTTTCTTCTTTTTCTCATTTTTTTTTCTCAAATATTTTTTTTATATATTTTATTTTCATTTGTTATTTTTTTCTTAAATCTTTTTGTTCACACTTTTTTTTATTTCTTCTTTGTAATTTTAAAACCTCAAACTTCTTTTTTTGTGCACTTTCTTTTTATATTTGAAATTTTTATTCATTTTGTCTTTTTATATTTTTTGATTCCCTAATTTTTTATTTTCTTACTTTGTTTATTTTTATTTTTTTCCTTTTATATTTTTTGATTCCCTAATTTTTTTTTACTTTGTAAATTTTTAATAATTTTTTCCCTTTGCAATTTTCCTTCTTTTTGCTTTTTTTTTTTCCATATGTTTTCATTTTTACTTTTTTTAATTTTTTCGTTGTTTTAAAAATTTTTATTTTTCTCTTTTTTATTCCAAATCTTTTGTCTTTTCTTTTTTTTTCCACAAATTTCCTTTCATTTCTTATTTGCGTTTTTAAATTCTCATACTTTTTTTTTTATTTTGCATTAACTTTTCTCTTTTTTAATTTTTTGTCAGACTTTTTAGATTGTTTGGTCTTATATGTTTTTTAATTTTTTGTATTTTTTAAACTAATTTTTTTTTCATTTTGTCATTCCATTTCATTTTTGAAATTTTTATTCAATTTTTGTCCTTTTTCATTTTCTTACTTTTTATAATTTTTTGTTGTATTTTTGTTTTTTTTCTTTTTTCGTGCTTTATCTATCTTTTTTCTTTTGCTTTAATTTTTTTTCTTATTTTATTTTCTTTCTTTATTCATAATTTCATAAATTTTTATAAAGTTTTGGAATTTTTTATTTTTCTATTGCATTTTTATAATTTTTCTTCTTTTTTTTACTTTTTTTTATGTGCTTTCATTCTTTTTCGTTCAGTTTTTTCTATAAATTTTTTTCTTTTTGTTTTATTTCATATTTTTGCCTCTTCTTTTTCTTCAATTTTTATTTTATATATTTTGTATTTTCATTTTTTATTTTTTTCTTAAATCTTTTTGTTCACACCTTTTTTTTTCTTCTTTATAACTTTAAAACCTCAAACTTATTTTTTTGTGCACTTTCTTTTATTTTATTTTTCATCTTTCATATTTTATATCTTTTTCCTCTATTTGTTATTTTTTTTTTCTTTTTCTTTGTAAATTATAAACTAAAAGTTTTTTCCATTTTATATTTGATTATTCATTTTGTCTTTTTATATTTTTTTGATTCGCTAATTTTTTATTTTTTCCTTTTTTGGTATTTTATTTAATTTTTTCTCTTAATTTATTTTTTTCTACTTTGTAATTTCTTAATAACTTTTTCCCTTTGCAATTTTCCTTCTTTTTGCTTTTTTTTTATATGTTTTCATGTTTTACTTTTAATTTTCCTGTTTTAAATTTTATTTTCTCTTTTTATTCCAAATCTTTTGTCTTTTCTTTTTTTTCCACAAATTTCCTTTCATTTCTTATTTGCGTTTTTAAATTCTCATACTTTTTTTTTTTATTTTGCATTAACTTTTCTCTTTTTTAATTTTTTGTCAGACTTTTTAGATTGTTTGGTCTTATATGTTTTTTAATTTTTTGTATTTTTTAAACTAATTTTTTTTTCATTTTGTCATTCCATTTCATTTTTGAAATTTTTATTCAATTTTTGTCCTTTTTCATTTTCTTACTTTTTATAATTTTTTGTTTTTTTTTTCTTTTTTCGTGCTTTATCTATCTTTTTTCTTTTGCTTTAATTTTTTTTCTTATTTTATTTTCTTTCTTTATTCATAATTTCATAAATTTTTATAAAGTTTTGGAATTTTTAATTTTTTTATCTTTTTTTCTTTTATCATTCTTGGTTATTTTCTATTGCATTTTTATATTTTTTTCATTAACTTTTTCTCCTTCCAAATTTTTCTTCTTTTTTTTACTTTTTTTTTATATGCCATCATTCTTTTTTGTTCACTTTTTTCTTTGTTTTAAAATTTTCTATAAATTTTTTCTTTTTCTTTTATTTCATATTTTTGCCTCTTCATTTTTTATTTTTTTCTTCTTTTTCTCAAATTTTATTTTATATATTTTGTATTTTCATTTTTTTTTCTTAAATCTTTTTGTTCACACCTTTTTTTATTTCTTCTTTATAGTTTTAAAACCTCAAACTTCTTTTTTTGTGCACTTTCTTTTATTTTATTTTTCATCTTTCATATTTTATATCTTTTTCCTCTGTTTGTTATATTTTTTTTATTTTTCTTTGTACATTCTGAACCAATAGTTTTTTTCATTTTATATTTGAAATTTTTATTCATTTTGTCTTTTTATATTTTTTGATTCGCTAATTTTTTATTTTCTTACTTTGTTTATTTTTATTTTTTCCTTTTTGGTATTTTATTTAATTTTTTCTCTTAATTTATTTTTATTTTCTTTTTTTCTACTTTGTAATTTTTAATAACTTTTTCCCTTCATAATTTGCCTTCTTTTTGCTTTTTTTTTTTCATAAGCTTTCATTTTTACTTGTTTTAATTTTTTATGTTGTTTTAAAAATTTCTATTTTTCTATTTTTTATTCCAAATCTTTTGTCTCTTTTTTTCCTCAAATTTCCTTTCATTTCTTATTTGCGCTTTTAAATTCTCATACTTTTTTTTATTTTGCATTAACTTTTCTCTTTTTTAATTTTTGTCTGACTTTTTATATTGTTAGGTCTTATATGTTTTTCAATTTTTTTTTATTTTTTAAACTAATTTTATTTTCATTTTGTCATTCCATTTCATTTTTGAAATTTTATTCATTTTTTGTCCTCTTTCATTTTCTTACCTTTTATAATTTTTTGTTGTATTTTTGTTTTTTTTTTTTCATGCTTTATTTATCTTTTTTCTTTTGCTTTAATTTTTTTCTTATTTTAATTTTTCGTCGTTTTTAAAAATTTTATTTTTCTATTTTTATTCCAATTCTTTTTTTTTTTCCATAAATTTCCTTTCATTTCTTATTTGTGTTTTTAAATTCTCAAACTTTTTATATTGTTAGAACTTATATGTTTTTCAATTTTTTGTATTTTTTAAACTAATTTTTTTCATTTTGTCATTCCATTTCATTTTTGAAATTTTTATTCAATTTTTGTCCTTTTTCATTTTCTTACTTTTTATATTTTTTGTTGTATTTTTGTTTTTTTTGTGCTTTATTTATCTTTTTTCTTTTGCTTTAATTTTTTTTCGTATTTTATTTTCTTTCTTTATTTATAATTTCATAAATTTTTATAAAGTTTTAGAATTTTTTATTTTTCTATCTTTTTTTCTTTTATCATTCTTGGTTATTTTCTATTGCATTTTTATAATTTTTCATTAACTTTTTCTCCTTTCAATTTTTCTTCTTTTTTTTACTTTTTTTTATGTGCTTTCATTTTTTTTTGTTCACTTTTTCTTTGTTTTAAAATTTTCTATAAATTTTTTTCTTTTTATTTTTTTTTCATATTTTTGCCTCTTCATTTTTTATTTTTTTCTTCTTTTTCTCAAATTTTATTTTATATATTTTGCATTTTCATTTTTTATTTTTTTCTTAAATCTTTTTGTTCACACCTTTTTTTATTTCTTCTTTATAATTTTAAAACCTCAAACTTCTTTTTTTGTGCACTTTCTTTTATTTTATTTTTCATCTTTCATATTTTATATCTTTTTCCTCTATTTGTTTTTTTTTTTTTGTTTTTCTTTCTACATTCTAAACTAAAAGTTTTTTCCATTTTATATTTGAAATTTTTATTCATTTGTCTTTTTATATTTTTTTGCTTCGCTAATTTTTTATTTTCTTACTTTGTTTATTTTTATTTTTCCTTTCTGGGTATTTTATTTAATTTTTCTCTTAATTTATTTTTTTTCAACTTTGTAATTTTTTAATAACTTTTTCCTTCACAATTTCCTTCTTTTTACTTTTTTTTCATATGCTTTCATTTTTTCGTTGTTTTAAAAATTTTATTTTTCTATTTTTTATTCCAAATCTTTTGTCTTTTCTTGCTTCTCTTTTTTTTTCCACAAATTTCCTTTCATTTCTTATTTGCATTTTTAATTCTCATACTTTTTTTTATTTTGCATTAACTTTTTTCTTTTTAATTTTTGTCTGAATTTTATATTGTTAGGACTTATATGTTTTTCAATTTTTTTGTATTTTTTAAACTAATTTTTTTTCATTTTGTCATTCCATTTCATTTTTGAAATTTTTATTCAATTTTTGTCCTTTTTTGTATTTTTTTCTTTTGTTTTATTTCATATTTTTGCCTCTTCATTTTTTATTTTTTTCTTCTTTTTCTCATTTTTTTTCTCAAATATTTTTTTTATATATTTTATATTTCATTTGTTATTTTTTCTTAAATCTTTTTGTTCACACCTTTTTTTATTTCTTCTTTGTAATTTTAAAACCTCAAACTTCTTTTTTTGTGCACTTTCTTTTTATATTTGAAATTTTTATTCATTTTGTCTTTTTATATTTTTTGATTCCCTAATTTTTTATTTTCTTACTTTGTTTATTTTTATTTTTTTCCTTTTATATTTTTTGATTCCCTAATTTTTTTTACTTTGTAAATTTTTAATAACTTTTTCCCTTTGCAATTTTCCTTCTTTTTGCTTTTTTTTTTCCATATGTTTTCATTTTTACTTTTTTTAATTTTTTCGTTGTTTTAAAAATTTTTATTTTTCTCTTTTTTATTCCAAATCTTTTGTCTTTTCTTTTTTTTTCCACAAATTTCCTTTCATTTCTTATTTGCGTTTTTAAATTCTCATACTTTTTTTTTTTATTTTGCATTAACTTTTCTCTTTTTTAATTTTTTTCAGACTTTTTAGATTGTTTGGTCTTATATGTTTTTTTTTTTTTGTATTTTTTAAACTAATTTTTTTTTCATTTTGTCATTCCATTTCATTTTTGAAATTTTTATTCAATTTTTGTCCTTTTTCATTTTCTTACTTTTTATATTTTTTGTTGTATTTTTGTTTTTTTTCTTTTTTCGTGCTTTATCTATCTTTTTTTTTTGCTTTAATTTTTTTTCTTATTTTATTTTCTTTCTTTATTCATAATTTCATAAATTTTTATAAAGTTTTGGAATTTTTTATTTTTCTATCTTTTTTTCTTTTATCATTCTTGGTTATTTTCTGTTGCATTTTTATAATTTTTCTCTTTCTTTTTTTACTTTTTTTTATGTGCTTTCATTCTTTTTCGTTCAGTTTTTCTTTGTTTTAAAATTTTCTATAAATTTTTTTCTTTTTGTTTTATTTCATATTTTTGCCTCTTCTTTTTCTTCTTTCTCAAATTTTATTTTATATATTTTGTATTTTCATTTTTTATTTTTTTCTTAAATCTTTTTGTTCACACCTTTTTTTTTTCTTCTTTATAACTTTAAAACCTCAAACTTATTTTTTTGTGCACTTTCTTTTATTTTATTTTTCATCTTTCATATTTTATATCTTTTTCCTCTATTTGTTATTTTTTTTCTTTTTCTTTGTAAATTATAAACTAAAAGTTTTTTCCATTTTATATTTGATTATTCATTTTGTCTTTTTATATTTTTTTGATTCGCTAATTTTTTATTTTTTCCTTTTTTGGTATTTTATTTAATTTTTTCTCTTAATTTATTTTTTTCTACTTTGTAATTTCTTAATAACTTTTTCCCTTTGCAATTTTCCTTCTTTTTGCTTTTTTTAATTTTTCGCTGTTTTAAAAATTTTTATTTTTCTCTTTTTTATTCCAAATCTTTTGTCTTTTCTTTTTTTCCACAAATTTCCTTTCATTTCTTATTTGCGTTTTTAAATTCTCATACTTTTTTTTTTTTTTGCATTAACTTTTCTCTTTTTTAATTTTTTGTCAGACTTTTTAGATTGTTTGGTCTTATATGTTTTTTAATTTTTTGTATTTTTTAAACTAATTTTTTTTTCATTTTGTCATTCCATTTCATTTTTGAAATTTTTATTCAATTTTTGTCCTTTTTCATTTTCTTACTTTTTATAATTTTTTGTTTTTTTTTTTTCTTTTTTCGTGCTTTATCTATCTTTTTTCTTTTGCTTTAATTTTTTTTCTTATTTTATTTTCTTTCTTTATTCATAATTTCATAAATTTTTATAAAGTTTTGGAATTTTTAATTTTTTTATCTTTTTTTTTTATCATTCTTGGTTATTTTCTATTGCATTTTTATATTTTTTTCATTAACTTTTTCTCCTTCCAAATTTCTTCTTCTTTTTTTACTTTTTTTTATATGCCATCATTCTTTTTTGTTCACTTTTTTCTTTGTTTTAAAATTTTCTATAAATTTTTTTCTTTTTCTTTTATTTCATATTTTTGCCTCTTCATTTTTTATTTTTTTCTTCTTTTTCTCAAATTTTATTTTATATATTTTGTATTTTCATTTTTTTTTCTAAATTTTTTTGTTCACAACCTTTTTTATTTCTTCTTATAGTTTTAAAACCTCAAACTTCTTTTTTGTGCACTTTCTTTTTTTATTTTTCATCTTTCATATTTTATATTTTTCCTCTTGTTATATTTTTTTTATTTTCTTTGTACATTCTGAACCAATAGTTTTTTTCATTTTATATTTGAAATTTTTATTCATTTGTCTTTTTATATTTTTTGATTCGCTAATTTTTTATTTTCTTACTTTGTTTATTTTTATTTTTTCCTTTTTGGTATTTTATTTAATTTTTTCTCTTAATTTATTTTTATTTTCTTTTTTTCTACTTTGTAATTTTTTAATAACTTTTTCCCTTCATAATTTGCCTTCTTTTTGCTTTTTTTTTCATAAGCTTTCATTTTTACTTGTTTTAATTTTTTTGTTGTTTTAAAAATTTCTATTTTTCTATTTTTTATTCCAAATCTTTTGTCTCTTTTTTTCCTCAAATTTCCTTTCATTTCTTATTTGCGCTTTTAATTCTCATACTTTTTTTTTATTTTGCATTAACTTTTCTCTTTTTTAATTTTTGTCTGACTTTTTATATTGTTAGGTCTTATATGTTTTTCAATTTTTTTTTTATTTTTTAAACTAATTTTATTTTCATTTTGTCATTCCATTTCATTTTTGAAATTTTTATTCATTTTTTGTCCTCTTTCATTTTCTTACCTTTTATAATTTTTTGTTGTATTTTTGTTTTTTTTTTCATGCTTTATTTATCTTTTTTCTTTTGCTTTAATTTTTTTTCTTATTTTAATTTTTCGTCGTTTTAAAAATTTTATTTTTTATTTTTTATTCCAATTCTTTTTTTTTTTCCATAAATTTCCTTTCATTTCTTATTTGTGTTTTTAAATTCTCAAACTTTTATATTGTTAGAACTTATATGTTTTTCAATTTTTTGTATTTTTTAAACTAATTTTTTTCATTTTGTCATTCCATTTCATTTTTGAAATTTTTATTCAATTTTTGTCCTTTTTCATTTTCTTACTTTTTATATTTTTTGTAGTATTTTTGTTTTTTTGTGCTTTATTTATCTTTTTTCTTTTGCTTTAATTTTTTTTCGTATTTTATTTTCTTTCTTTATTTATAATTTCATAAATTTTTATAAAGTTTTAGAATTTTTTATTTTTCTATCTTTTTTTCTTTTATCATTCTTGGTTATTTTCTATTGCATTTTTATAATTTTTCATTAACTTTTTCTCCTTTCAAATTTTTCTTCTTTTTTTTACTTTTTTTTTTATGTGCTTTCATTTTTTTTTGTTCACTTTTTCTTTGTTTTAAAATTTTCTATAAATTTTTTTCTTTTTATTTTTTTTTCATATTTTTGCCTCTTCATTTTTTATTTTTTTCTTCTTTTTCTCAAATTTTATTTTATATATTTTGTATTTTCATTTTTTATTTTTTCTTAAATCTTTTTGTTCACACCTTTTTTTATTTCTTCTTTATAATTTTAAAACCTCAAACTTCTTTTTTTGTGCACTTTCTTTTATTTTATTTTTCATCTTTCATATTTTATATCTTTTTCCTCTATTTGTTTTTTTTTTTTTGTTTTTCTTTCTACATTCTAAACTAAAAGTTTTTTCCATTTTATATTTGAAATTTTTATTCATTTGTCTTTTTATATTTTTTTGCTTCGCTAATTTTTTATTTTCTTACTTTGTTTATTTTTATTTTTCCTTTCTGGGTATTTTATTTAATTTTTTCTCTTAATTTATTTTTTTCAACTTTGTAATTTTTTAATAACTTTTTCCCTTCACAATTTCCTTCTTTTTACTTTTTTTCATATGCTTTCATTTTTTCGTTGTTTTAAAAATTTTTATTTTTCTATTTTTTATTCCAAATCTTTTGTCTTTTCTTGCTTCTCTTTTTTTTTCCACAAATTTCCTTTCATTTCTTATTTGCATTTTTAAATTCTCATACTTTTTTTTATTTTGCATTAACTTTTTCTTTTTTAATTTTTTGTCTGAATTTTTATATTGTTAGGACTTATATGTTTTTCAATTTTTTTGTATTTTTTAAACTAATTTTTTTTCATTTTGTCATTCCATTTCATTTTTGAAATTTTTATTCAATTTTTGTCCTTTTTTTGTATTTCATATTTTTGCCTCTTCATTTTTTATTTTTTTCTTCTTTTTCTCATTTTTTTCTCAAATATTTTTTTATATATTTTGTATTTTCATTTGTTATTTTTTCTTAAATCTTTTTGTTCACACCTTTTTTTATTTCTTCTTTGTAATTTTAAAACCTCAAACTTCTTTTTTTGTGCACTTTCTTTTTATATTTGAAATTTTTATTCATTTTGTCTTTTTATATTTTTTGATTCCCTAATTTTTATTTTCTTACTTTGTTTATTTTATTTTTTCCTTTATATTTTTGATTCCCTAATTTTTTTTACTTTGTAAATTTTTAATAACTTTTTCCCTTTGCAATTTTCCTTCTTTTTGCTTTTTTTTTTCCATATGTTTTCATTTTTACTTTTTTTAATTTTTTCGTTGTTTTAAAAATTTTTATTTTTCTCTTTTTTATTCCAAATCTTTTGTCTTTTCTTTTTTTTCCACAAATTTCCTTTCATTTCTTATTTGCGTTTTTAAATTCTCATACTTTTTTTTTTATTTTGCATTAACTTTTCTCTTTTTTAATTTTTTGTCAGACTTTTTAGATTGTTTGGTCTTATATGTTTTTTAATTTTTTGTATTTTTTAAACTAATTTTTTTTTCATTTTGTCATTCCATTTCATTTTTGAAATTTTTATTCAATTTTTGTCCTTTTTCATTTTCTTACTTTTTATAATTTTTTGTTTTTTTTTTCTTTTTTCGTGCTTTATCTATCTTTTTTCTTTTGCTTTAATTTTTTTTCTTATTTTATTTTCTTTCTTTATTCATAATTTCATAAATTTTTATAAAGTTTTGGAATTTTTTATTTTCTATCTTTTTTCTTTTATCATTCTTGGTTATTTTCTGTTGCATTTTTATAATTTTTCTTCTTTTTTTACTTTTTTTATGTGCTTTCATTCTTTTTCGTTCAGGTTTTTCTTTGTTTTAAAATTTTCTATAAATTTTTTTCTTTTTGTTTTATTTCATATTTTTGCCTCTTCATTCTTTATTTTTTCTTCTTTTTCTCAAATTTTATTTTATATATTTGTATTTCATTTTATTTTTTTCTTAAATCTTTTTGTTCACACCTTTTTTTTTTCTTCTTTATAACTTTAAAACCTCAAACTTATTTTTTTGTGCACTTTCTTTTATTTATTTTTCATCTTTCATATTTTATATCTTTTTCCTCTATTTGTTATTTTTTTTTCTTTTTCTTTGTAAATTATAAACTAAAAGTTTTTCCTTTTATATTTGATTATTCATTTTGTCTTTTTATATTTTTTTGATTCGCTAATTTTTTATTTTTTCCTTTTTTGGTATTTATTTAATTTTTTCTCTTAATTTATTTTTTTCTACTTTGTAATTTCTTAATAACTTTTTCCCTTTGCAATTTTCCTTCTTTTTTGCTTTTTTTTTTTTCATATGTTTCATTTTTACTTTTTTAATTTTTTCGCTGTTTTAAAAATTTTTATTTTTCTCTTTTTTATTCCAAATCTTTTGTCTTTTCTTTTTTTTCCACAAATTTCCTTTCATTTCTTATTTGCGTTTTTAAATTCTCATACTTTTTTTTTTATTTTGCATTAACTTTTCTCTTTTTTAATTTTTTGTCAGACTTTTTAGATTGTTTGGTCTTATATGTTTTTTAATTTTTTGTATTTTTTAAACTAATTTTTTTTTCATTTTGTCATTCCATTTCATTTTTGAAATTTTTATTCAATTTTTGTCCTTTTTCATTTTCTTACTTTTTATAATTTTTTGTTTTTTTTTCTTTTTTCGTGCTTTATCTATCTTTTTCTTTTGCTTTAATTTTTTTTCTTATTTTATTTTCTTTCTTTATTCATAATTTCATAAATTTTTATAAAGTTTTGGAATTTTTAATTTTTTTATCTTTTTTCTTTTATCATTCTTGGTTATTTTCTATTGCATTTTTATATTTTTTCATTAACTTTTTCTCCTTCCAAATTTTTCTTCTTTTTTTTACTTTTTTTTATATGCCATCATTCTTTTTTGTTCACTTTTTTCTTTGTTTTAAAATTTTCTATAAATTTTTTCTTTTTCTTTTATTTCATATTTTTGCCTCTTCATTTTTTATTTTTTTCTTCTTTTTCTCAAATTTTATTTTATATATTTTGTATTTTCATTTTTTTTTCTTAAATCTTTTTGTTCACACCTTTTTTTATTTCTTCTTTATAGTTTTAAAACCTCAAACTTCTTTTTTTGTGCACTTTCTTTTATTTTATTTTTCATCTTTCATATTTTATATCTTTTTCCTCTGTTTGTTATATTTTTTTTATTTTTCTTTGTACATTCTGAACCAATAGTTTTTTTCATTTTATATTTGAAATTTTTATTCATTTTGTCTTTTTATATTTTTTGATTCGCTAATTTTTTATTTTCTTACTTTGTTTATTTTTATTTTTTCCTTTTTTGGTATTTTATTTAATTTTTTCTCTTAATTTATTTTTTATTTTCTTTTTTTTCTACTTTGTAATTTTTTAATAACTTTTTCCCTTCATAATTTGCCTTCTTTTTGCTTTTTTTTTCATAAGCTTTCATTTTTACTTGTTTTAATTTTTTTTGTTGTTTTAAAAATTTCTATTTTTCTATTTTTTATTCCAAATCTTTTGTCTCTTTTTTTCCTCAAATTTCCTTTCATTTCTTATTTGCGCTTTTAAATTCTCATACTTTTTTTTTATTTTGCATTAACTTTTCTCTTTTTTAATTTTTTGTCTGACTTTTTATATTGTTAGGTCTTATATGTTTTTCAATTTTTTTTTATTTTTTAAACTAATTTTATTTTCATTTTGTCATTCCATTTCATTTTTGAAATTTTTATTCATTTTTTGTCCTCTTTCATTTTCTTACCTTTTATAATTTTTTGTTGTATTTTTGTTTTTTTTTTCATGCTTTATTTATCTTTTTTCTTTTGCTTTAATTTTTTTTCTTATTTTAATTTTTCGTCGTTTTAAAAATTTTATTTTTCTATTTTTTATTCCAATTCTTTTTTTTTTCCATAAATTTCCTTTCATTTCTTATTTGTGTTTTTAAATTCTCAAACTTTTTATATTGTTAGAACTTATATGTTTTTCAATTTTTTGTATTTTTTAAACTAATTTTTTTCATTTTGTCATTCCATTTCATTTTTGAAATTTTTATTCAATTTTTGTCCTTTTTCATTTTCTTACTTTTTATATTTTTTGTAGTATTTTTGTTTTTTTGTGCTTTATTTATCTTTTTTCTTTTGCTTTAATTTTTTTTCGTATTTTATTTTCTTTCTTTATTTATAATTTCATAAATTTTTATAAAGTTTTAGAATTTTTATTTTTCTATCTTTTTTCTTTTATCATTCTTGGTTATTTTCTATTGCATTTTTATAATTTTTCATTAACTTTTTCTCCTTTCAAATTTTTCTTCTTTTTTTACTTTTTTTTTATGTGCTTTCATTTTTTTTTGTTCACTTTTTTCTTTGTTTTAAAATTTTCTATAAATTTTTTTCTTTTTATTTTTTTTTCATATTTTTGCCTCTTCATTTTTTATTTTTTCTTCTTTTTCTCAAATTTTATTTTATATATTTTGCATTTTCATTTTTTATTTTTTTCTTAAATCTTTTTGTTCACACCTTTTTTTTATTTCTTCTTTATAATTTTAAAACCTCAAACTTCTTTTTTGTGCACTTTCTTTTATTTTATTTTTCATCTTTCATATTTTATATCTTTTTCCTCTATTTGTTTTTTTTTTTGTTTTTCTTTCTACATTCTAAACTAAAAGTTTTTTCCATTTTATATTTGAAATTTTTATTCATTTGTCTTTTTATATTTTTTTGCTTCGCTAATTTTTTATTTTCTTACTTTGTTTATTTTTATTTTTCCTTTCTGGGTATTTTATTTAATTTTTTCTCTTAATTTATTTTTTTTCAACTTTGTAATTTTTTAATAACTTTTTCCCTTCACAATTTCCTTCTTTTTACTTTTTTTTCATATGCTTTCATTTTTTCGTTGTTTTAAAAATTTTTATTTTTCTATTTTTTATTCCAAATCTTTTGTCTTTTCTTGCTTCTCTTTTTTTTTCCACAAATTTCCTTTCATTTCTTATTTGCATTTTTAAATTCTCATACTTTTTTTTATTTTGCATTAACTTTTTTCTTTTTTAATTTTTTGTCTGAATTTTTATATTGTTAGGACTTATATGTTTTTCAATTTTTTTGTATTTTTTAAACTAATTTTTTTCATTTTGTCATTCCATTTCATTTTTGAAATTTTTATTCAATTTTTGTCCTTTTTTTGTATTTTTTTTTCTTTTTGTTTTATTTCATATTTTTGCCTCTTCATTTTTTATTTTTTTCTTCTTTTTCTCATTTTTTTCTCAAATATTTTTTTTATATATTTTATATTTTCATTTGTTTTTTTTTTCTTAAATCTTTTTGTTCACACCTTTTTTTATTTCTTCTTTGTAATTTTAAAACCTCAAACTTCTTTTTTTGTGCACTTTCTTTTTATATTTGAAATTTTTATTCATTTTGTCTTTTTATATTTTTTGATTCCCTAATTTTTTATTTTCTTACTTTGTTTATTTTTTTTTTTTTTGATTCCCTAATTTTTTTTTACTTTGTAAATTTTTAATAACTTTTTCCCTTTGCAATTTTCCTTCTTTTTGCTTTTTTTTTTCCATATGTTTTCATTTTTACTTTTTTTAATTTTTTCGTTGTTTTAAAAATTTTTATTTTTCTCTTTTTTATTCCAAATCTTTTGTCTTTTCTTTTTTTTCCACAAATTTCCTTTCATTTCTTATTTGCGTTTTTAAATTCTCATACTTTTTTTTTTATTTTGCATTAACTTTTCTCTTTTTTAATTTTTTGTCAGACTTTTTAGATTGTTTGGTCTTATATGTTTTTTAATTTTTTGTATTTTTTAAACTAATTTTTTTTCATTTTGTCATTCCATTTCATTTTTGAAATTTTTATTCAATTTTTGTCCTTTTTCATTTTCTTACTTTTTATAATTTTTTGTTGTTTTTTTTTTCGTGCTTTATTTATCTTTTTTCTTTTGCTTTAATTTTTTTCTTATTTTATTTTCTTTCTTTATTTATAATTTCATAAATTTTTATAAAGTTTTGGAATTTTTTATTTTTCTATCTTTTTTTCTTTTATCATTCTTGGTTATTTTCTGTTGCATTTTTATAATTTTTCTTCTTTTTTTTACCTTTTTTTATGTGCTTTCATTCTTTTCGTTCAGGTTTTTCTTTGTTTTAAAATTTTCTATAAATTTTTTTCTTTTTGTTTTATTTCATATTTTTGCCTCTTCATTCTTTATTTTTTTCTTCTTTTTCTCAAATTTTATTTTATATATTTTGTATTTTCATTTTTTATTTTTTCTTAAATCTTTTTGTTCACACCTTTTTTTTTCTTCTTTATAACTTTAAAACCTCAAACTTATTTTTTGTGCACTTTCTTTTATTTTATTTTTCATCTTTCGTATTTTATATCTTTTTCCTCTATTTGTTATTTTTTTTTCTTTTTCTTTGTAAATTATAAACTAAAAGTTTTTTCCATTTTATATTTGATTATTCATTTTGTCTTTTTATATTTTTTTGATTCGCTAATTTTTTATTTTTTCCTTTTTTGGTATTTTATTTAATTTTTTCTCTTAATTTATTTTTTCTACTTTGTAATTTCTTAATAACTTTTTCCCTTTGCAATTTTCCTTCTTTTTGCTTTTTTTTTTTCATATGTTTTCATTTTTACTTTTTTTAATTTTTTCGCTGTTTTAAAATTTTTATTTTTCTCTTTTTTATTCCAAATCTTTTGTCTTTTCTTTTTTTCCACAAATTTCCTTTCATTTCTTATTTGCGTTTTAAATTCTCATACTTTTTTTTTATTTTGCATTAACTTTTCTCTTTTTTAATTTTTTGTCAGACTTTTTAGATTGTTTGGTCTTATATGTTTTTTAATTTTTGTATTTTTTAAACTATTTTTTTTTTCATTTTGTCATTCCATTTCATTTTTGAATTTTTATTCAATTTTGTCCTATTTTCATTTTTCTTACTTTTTATAATTTTTTTTTTTTTCGTGCTTTATCTATCTTTTTTTCTTTTGCTTTAATTTTTTTTTCTTATTTATTTTCTTTCTTTATCATAATTTCATATAATTTTATAAAGTTTTGGAATTTTTAATTTTTTATCTTTTTTTCTTTTATCATTCTTGGTCTTTTCCTATTGGCATTTTATATTTTTTCATTAACATTTTCTCCTCCCAATTTTTCTCTTTTTTTTACTTTTTTTTTTATATGCCATCATTCTTTTTTGTCACTTTTTCTTTGTTTTAAAATTTTTCTATAAATTTTTTCTTTTTCTTTTATTTCATATTTTTGCCTCTTCATTTTTATTTTTTCTTCCTTTTTCTCAAAATTTTATTTTATATATTTTGTATTTTCATTTTTTTTTCTTAAATCTTTTTGTTCACACCTTTTTTTATTTCTTCTTTATAGTTTTAAAACCTCAAACTTCTTTTTTTGTGCACTTTCTTTTATTTTATTTTTCATCTTTCATATTTTATATCTTTTTCCTCTGTTTGTTATATTTTTTTTATTTTTCTTTGTACATTCTGAACCAATAGTTTTTTTCATTTTATATTTGAAATTTTTATTCATTTTGTCTTTTTATATTTTTTGATTCGCTAATTTTTTATTTTCTTACTTTGTTTATTTTTATTTTTTCCTTTTTTGGTATTTTATTTAATTTTTTCTCTTAATTTATTTTTTATTTTCTTTTTTTTCTACTTTGTAATTTTTTAATAACTTTTTCCCTTCATAATTTGCCTTCTTTTTGCTTTTTTTTTTCATAAGCTTTCATTTTTACTTGTTTTAATTTTTTTTGTTGTTTTAAAAATTTCTATTTTTCTATTTTTTATTCCAAATCTTTTGTCTCTTTTTTTCCTCAAATTTCCTTTCATTTCTTATTTGCGCTTTTAAATTCTCATACTTTTTTTTTATTTTGCATTAACTTTTCTCTTTTTTAATTTTTTGTCTGACTTTTTATATTGTTAGGTCTTATATGTTTTTCAATTTTTTTTTTATTTTTTAAACTAATTTTATTTTCATTTTGTCATTCCATTTCATTTTTGAAATTTTTATTCATTTTTTGTCCTCTTTCATTTTCTTACCTTTTATAATTTTTTTTGTATTTTTGTTTTTTTTTTTCATGCTTTATTTATCTTTTTTCTTTTGCTTTAATTTTTTTTCTTATTTTAATTTTTCGTCGTTTTAAAAATTTTATTTTTCTATTTTTTATTCCAATTCTTTTTTTTTTCCATAAATTTCCTTTCATTTCTTATTTGTGTTTTTAAATTCTCAAACTTTTTATATTGTTAGAACTTATATGTTTTTCAATTTTTTGTATTTTTTAAACTAATTTTTTTCATTTTGTCATTCCATTTCATTTTTGAAATTTTTATTCAATTTTTGTCCTTTTTCATTTTCTTACTTTTTATATTTTTTGTAGTATTTTTGTTTTTTTGTGCTTTATTTATCTTTTTTCTTTTGCTTTAATTTTTTTTCGTATTTTATTTTCTTTCTTTATTTATAATTTCATAAATTTTTATAAAGTTTTAGAATTTTTTATTTTTCTATCTTTTTTTCTTTTATCATTCTTGGTTATTTTCTATTGCATTTTTATAATTTTTCATTAACTTTTTCTCCTTTCAAATTTTTCTTCTTTTTTTTACTTTTTTTATGTGCTTTCATTTTTTTTTGTTCACTTTTTTCTTTGTTTTAAAATTTTCTATAAATTTTTTTCTTTTTATTTTTTTTCATATTTTTGCCTCTTCATTTTTTATTTTTTTCTTCTTTTCTCAAATTTTATTTTATATATTTTGCATTTTCATTTTTTATTTTTTTCTTAAATCTTTTTGTTCACACCTTTTTTTTATTTCTTCTTTATAATTTTAAAACCTCAAACTTCTTTTTTTGTGCACTTTCTTTTATTTTATTTTTCATCTTTCATATTTTATATCTTTTTCCTCTATTTGTTTTTTTTTTTGTTTTTCTTTCTACATTCTAAACTAAAAGTTTTTTCCATTTTATATTTGAAATTTTTATTCATTTGTCTTTTTATATTTTTTTGCTTCGCTAATTTTTTATTTTCTTACTTTGTTTATTTTTATTTTTCCTTTCTGGGTATTTTATTTAATTTTTTCTCTTAATTTATTTTTTTTCAACTTTGTAATTTTTTAATAACTTTTTCCCTTCACAATTTCCTTCTTTTTACTTTTTTTTCATATGCTTTCATTTTTTCGTTGTTTTAAAAATTTTTATTTTTCTATTTTTTATTCCAAATCTTTTGTCTTTTCTTGCTTCTCTTTTTTTTTCCACAAATTTCCTTTCATTTCTTATTTGCATTTTTAAATTCTCATACTTTTTTTTATTTTGCATTAACTTTTTTCTTTTTTAATTTTTTGTCTGAATTTTTATATTGTTAGGACTTATATGTTTTTCAATTTTTTTGTATTTTTTAAACTAATTTTTTTTCATTTTGTCATTCCATTTCATTTTTGAAATTTTTATTCAATTTTTGTCCTTTTTTGTATTTTTTTTCTTTTTGTTTTATTTCATATTTTTGCCTCTTCATTTTTTATTTTTTTCTTCTTTTTCTCATTTTTTTTCTCAAATATTTTTTTTATATATTTTATATTTTCATTTGTTATTTTTTTCTTAAATCTTTTTGTTCACACCTTTTTTTATTTCTTCTTTGTAATTTTAAAACCTCAAACTTCTTTTTTTGTGCACTTTCTTTTTATATTTGAAATTTTTATTCATTTTGTCTTTTTATATTTTTTGATTCCCTAATTTTTTATTTTCTTACTTTGTTTATTTTATTTTTTCCTTTTATATTTTTTGATTCCCTAATTTTTTTTTACTTTGTAAATTTTTAATAACTTTTTCCCTTTGCAATTTTCCTTCTTTTTGCTTTTTTTTTTCCATATGTTTTCATTTTTACTTTTTTTAATTTTTTCGTTGTTTTAAAAATTTTTATTTTTCTCTTTTTTATTCCAAATCTTTTGTCTTTTCTTTTTTTTTCCACAAATTTCCTTTCATTTCTTATTTGCGTTTTTAAATTCTCATACTTTTTTTTTTATTTTGCATTAACTTTTCTCTTTTTTAATTTTTTGTCAGACTTTTTAGATTGTTTGGTCTTATATGTTTTTTAATTTTTTGTATTTTTTAAACTAATTTTTTTTTCATTTTGTCATTCCATTTCATTTTTGAAATTTTTATTCAATTTTTGTCCTTTTTCATTTTCTTACTTTTTATAATTTTTTGTTTTTTTTTCTTTTTTCGTGCTTTATCTATCTTTTTTCTTTTGCTTTAATTTTTTTCTTATTTTATTTTCTTTCTTTATTCATAATTTCATAAATTTTTATAAAGTTTTGGAATTTTTTATTTTTCTATCTTTTTTTCTTTTATCATTCTTGGTTATTTTCTGTTGCATTTTTATAATTTTTCTTCTTTTTTTTACCTTTTTTTATGTGCTTTCATTCTTTTTCGTTCAGGTTTTTCTTTGTTTTAAAATTTTCTATAAATTTTTTTCTTTTTGTTTTATTTCATATTTTTGCCTCTTCATTCTTTATTTTTTTCTTCTTTTTCTCAAATTTTATTTTATATATTTTGTATTTTCATTTTTTATTTTTTCTTAAATCTTTTTGTTCACACCTTTTTTTTTTCTTCTTTATAACTTTAAAACCTCAAACTTATTTTTTTGTGCACTTTCTTTTATTTTATTTTTCATCTTTCATATTTTATATCTTTTTCCTCTATTTGTTATTTTTTTTTCTTTTTCTTTGTAAATTATAAACTAAAAGTTTTTTCCATTTTATATTTGATTATTCATTTTGTCTTTTTATATTTTTTTGATTCGCTAATTTTTTATTTTTTCCTTTTTTGGTATTTTATTTAATTTTTTCTCTTAATTTATTTTTTCTACTTTGTAATTTCTTAATAACTTTTTCCCTTTGCAATTTTCCTTCTTTTTGCTTTTTTTTTTTCATATGTTTTCATTTTTACTTTTTTTAATTTTTTCGCTGTTTTAAAAATTTTTATTTTTCTCTTTTTTATTCCAAATCTTTTGTCTTTTCTTTTTTTTCCACAAATTTCCTTTCATTTCTTATTTGCGTTTTTAAATTCTCATACTTTTTTTTTATTTTGCATTAACTTTTCTCTTTTTTAATTTTTTGTCAGACTTTTTAGATTGTTTGGTCTTATATGTTTTTTAATTTTTTGTATTTTTTAAACTAATTTTTTTTTTCATTTTGTCATTCCATTTCATTTTTGAAATTTTTATTCAATTTTTGTCCTTTTTCATTTTCTTACTTTTTATAATTTTTTGTTTTTTTTTCTTTTTTCGTGCTTTATCTATCTTTTTTCTTTTGCTTTAATTTTTTTTCTTATTTTATTTTCTTTCTTTATTCATAATTTCATAAATTTTTATAAAGTTTTGGAATTTTTAATTTTTTTATCTTTTTTTCTTTTATCATTCTTGGTTATTTTCTATTGCATTTTTATATTTTTTTCATTAACTTTTTCTCCTTCCAAATTTTTCTTCTTTTTTTTTACTTTTTTTTTATATGCCATCATTCTTTTTTGTTCACTTTTTTCTTTGTTTTAAAATTTTCTATAAATTTTTTTCTTTTTCTTTTATTTCATATTTTTGCCTCTTCATTTTTTATTTTTTTCTTCTTTTTCTCAAATTTTATTTTATATATTTTGTATTTTCATTTTTTTTTCTTAAATCTTTTTGTTCACACCTTTTTTTATTTCTTCTTTATAGTTTTAAAACCTCAAACTTCTTTTTTTGTGCACTTTCTTTTATTTTATTTTTCATCTTTCATATTTTATATCTTTTTCCTCTGTTTGTTATATTTTTTTTATTTTTCTTTGTACATTCTGAACCAATAGTTTTTTTCATTTTATATTTGAAATTTTTATTCATTTTGTCTTTTTATATTTTTTGATTCGCTAATTTTTTATTTTCTTACTTTGTTTATTTTTATTTTTTCCTTTTTTGGTATTTTATTTAATTTTTTCTCTTAATTTATTTTTTATTTTCTTTTTTTTCTACTTTGTAATTTTTTAATAACTTTTTCCCTTCATAATTTGCCTTCTTTTTGCTTTTTTTTTTCATAAGCTTTCATTTTTACTTGTTTTAATTTTTTTTGTTGTTTTAAAAATTTCTATTTTTCTATTTTTTATTCCAAATCTTTTGTCTCTTTTTTTCCTCAAATTTCCTTTCATTTCTTATTTGCGCTTTTAAATTCTCATACTTTTTTTTTATTTTGCATTAACTTTTCTCTTTTTTAATTTTTTGTCTGACTTTTTATATTGTTAGGTCTTATATGTTTTTCAATTTTTTTTTTATTTTTTAAACTAATTTTATTTTCATTTTGTCATTCCATTTCATTTTTGAAATTTTTATTCATTTTTTGTCCTCTTTCATTTTCTTACCTTTTATAATTTTTTTTGTATTTTTGTTTTTTTTTCATGCTTTATTTATCTTTTTTCTTTTGCTTTAATTTTTTTTCTTATTTTAATTTTTCGTCGTTTTAAAAATTTTATTTTTCTATTTTTTATTCCAATTCTTTTTTTTTTCCATAAATTTCCTTTCATTTCTTATTTGTGTTTTTAAATTCTCAAACTTTTTATATTGTTAGAACTTATATGTTTTTCAATTTTTTGTATTTTTTAAACTAATTTTTTTCATTTTGTCATTCCATTTCATTTTTGAAATTTTTATTCAATTTTTGTCCTTTTTCATTTTCTTACTTTTTATATTTTTTGTGCTTTATTTATCTTTTTTCTTTTGCTTTAATTTTTTTTCGTATTTTATTTTCTTTCTTTATTTATAATTTCATAAATTTTTATAAAGTTTTGGAATTTTTTATTTTTCTATCTTTTTTTCTTTTATCATTCTTGGTTATTTTCTATTGCATTTTTATAATTTTTCATTAACTTTTTCTCCTTTCAAATTTTTCTTCTTTTTTTTACTTTTTTTTTATGTGCTTTCATTTTTTTTTGTTCACTTTTTTCTTTGTTTTAAAATTTTCTATAAATTTTTTTCTTTTTATTTTTTTTCATATTTTTGCCTCTTCATTTTTTATTTTTTCTTCTTTTTCTCAAATTTTATTTTATATATTTTGCATTTTCATTTTTTATTTTTTTCTTAAATCTTTTTGTTCACACCTTTTTTTATTTCTTCTTTATAATTTTAAAACCTCAAACTTCTTTTTTTGTGCACTTTCTTTTATTTTATTTTTCATCTTTCATATTTTATATCTTTTTCCTCTATTTGTTTTTTTTTTTGTTTTTCTTTCTACATTCTAAACTAAAAGTTTTTTCCATTTTATATTTGAAATTTTTATTCATTTGTCTTTTTATATTTTTTTGCTTCGCTAATTTTTTATTTTCTTACTTTGTTTATTTTTATTTTTCCTTTCTGGGTATTTTATTTAATTTTTTCTCTTAATTTATTTTTTTTCAACTTTGTAATTTTTTAATAACTTTTTCCCTTCACAATTTCCTTCTTTTTACTTTTTTTTCATATGCTTTCATTTTTTCGTTGTTTTAAAAATTTTTATTTTTCTATTTTTTATTCCAAATCTTTTGTCTTTTCTTGCTTCTCTTTTTTTTTCCACAAATTTCCTTTCATTTCTTATTTGCATTTTTAAATTCTCATACTTTTTTTTATTTTGCATTAACTTTTTTCTTTTTTAATTTTTTGTCTGAATTTTTATATTGTTAGGACTTATATGTTTTTCAATTTTTTTGTATTTTTTAAACTAATTTTTTTTCATTTTGTCATTCCATTTCATTTTTGAAATTTTTATTCAATTTTTGTCCTTTTTTTGTATTTTTTTTCTTTTTGTTTTATTTCATATTTTTGCCTCTTCATTTTTTATTTTTTTCTTCTTTTTCTCATTTTTTTTCTCAAATATTTTTTTTATATATTTTATATTTTCATTTGTTATTTTTTTCTTAAATCTTTTTGTTCACACCTTTTTTTATTTCTTCTTTGTAATTTTAAAACCTCAAACTTCTTTTTTTGTGCACTTTCTTTTTATATTTGAAATTTTTATTCATTTTGTCTTTTTATATTTTTTGATTCCCTAATTTTTTATTTTCTTACTTTGTTTATTTTTATTTTTTTCCTTTTATATTTTTTGATTCCCTAATTTTTTTTTACTTTGTAAATTTTTAATAACTTTTTCCCTTTGCAATTTTCCTTCTTTTTGCTTTTTTTTTTCCATATGTTTTCATTTTTACTTTTTTTAATTTTTTCGTTGTTTTAAAAATTTTTATTTTTCTCTTTTTTATTCCAAATCTTTTGTCTTTTCTTTTTTTTTCCACAAATTTCCTTTCATTTCTTATTTGCGTTTTTAAATTCTCATACTTTTTTTTTTATTTTGCATTAACTTTTCTCTTTTTTAATTTTTTGTCAGACTTTTTAGATTGTTTGGTCTTATATGTTTTTTAATTTTTTGTATTTTTTAAACTAATTTTTTTTCATTTTGTCATTCCATTTCATTTTGAAATTTTTATTCAATTTTTGTCCTTTTTCATTTTCTTACTTTTTATAATTTTTTGTTTTTTTTTCTTTTTTCGTGCTTTATCTATCTTTTTTCTTTTGCTTTAATTTTTTTTCTTATTTTATTTTCTTTCTTTATTCATAATTTCATAAATTTTTATAAAGTTTTGGAATTTTTTATTTTTCTATCTTTTTTCTTTTATCATTCTTGGTTATTTTCTGTTGCATTTTTATAATTTTTCTTCTTTTTTTACTTTTTTTATGTGCTTTCATTCTTTTTCGTTCAGGTTTTTCTTTGTTTTAAAATTTTCTATAAATTTTTTTCTTTTTGTTTTATTTCATATTTTTGCCTCTTCATTCTTTATTTTTTTCTTCTTTTTCTCAAATTTTATTTTATATATTTTGTATTTTCATTTTTTATTTTTTTCTTAAATCTTTTTGTTCACACCTTTTTTTTTTCTTCTTTATAACTTTAAAACCTCAAACTTATTTTTTGTGCACTTTCTTTTATTTTATTTTTCATCTTTCATATTTTATATCTTTTTCCTCTATTTGTTATTTTTTTTTCTTTTTCTTTGTAAATTATAAACTAAAAGTTTTTTCCATTTTATATTTGATTATTCATTTTGTCTTTTTATATTTTTTTGATTCGCTAATTTTTTATTTTTTCCTTTTTTGGTATTTTATTTAATTTTTTCTCTTAATTTATTTTTTTCTACTTTGTAATTTCTTAATAACTTTTTCCCTTTGCAATTTTCCTTCTTTTTGCTTTTTTTTTTCATATGTTTTCATTTTTACTTTTTTTAATTTTTTCGCTGTTTTAAAAATTTTTATTTTTCTCTTTTTTATTCCAAATCTTTTGTCTTTTCTTTTTTTTCCACAAATTTCCTTTCATTTCTTATTTGCGTTTTTAAATTCTCATACTTTTTTTTTATTTTGCATTAACTTTTCTCTTTTTTAATTTTTTGTCAGACTTTTTAGATTGTTTGGTCTTATATGTTTTTTAATTTTTTGTATTTTTTAAACTATTTTTTTTTTCATTTTGTCATTCCATTTCATTTTTGAAATTTTTATTCAATTTTTGTCCTTTTTCATTTTCTTACTTTTTATAATTTTTGTTTTTTTTCTTTTTTCGTGCTTTATCTATCTTTTTCTTTTGCTTTAATTTTTTTCTTATTTTATTTTCTTTCTTTATTCATAATTTCATAAATTTTTATAAAGTTTTGGAATTTTTAATTTTTTATCTTTTTTCTTTTATCATTCTTGGTTATTTTCTATTGCATTTTTATATTTTTTTCATTAACTTTTTCTCCTTCCAAATTTTTCTTCTTTTTTTTACTTTTTTTTTATATGCCATCATTCTTTTTTGTTCACTTTTTTCTTTGTTTTAAAATTTTCTATAAATTTTTTTCGTTTTCTTTTATTTCATATTTTTGCCTCTTCATTTTTTATTTTTTCTTCTTTTTCTCAAATTTTATTTTATATATTTTGTATTTTCATTTTTTTTTCTTAAATCTTTTTGTTCACACCTTTTTTTATTTCTTCTTTATAGTTTTAAAACCTCAAACTTCTTTTTTTGTGCACTTTCTTTTATTTTATTTTTCATCTTTCATATTTTATATCTTTTTCCTCTGTTTGTTATATTTTTTTTATTTTTCTTTGTACATTCTGAACCAATAGTTTTTTTCATTTTATATTTGAAATTTTTATTCATTTTGTCTTTTTATATTTTTTGATTCGCTAATTTTTTATTTTCTTACTTTGTTTATTTTTATTTTTTCTCTTAATTTATTTTTTATTTTCTTTTTTTTCTACTTTGTAATTTTTTAATAACTTTTTCCCTTCATAATTTGCCTTCTTTTTGCTTTTTTTTTTCATAAGCTTTCATTTTTACTTGTTTTAATTTTTTTTGTTGTTTTAAAAATTTCTATTTTTCTATTTTTTATTCCAAATCTTTTGTCTCTTTTTTTCCTCAAATTTCCTTTCATTTCTTATTTGCGCTTTTAAATTCTCATACTTTTTTTTTATTTTGCATTAACTTTTCTCTTTTTTAATTTTTTGTCTGACTTTTTATATTGTTAGGTCTTATATGTTTTCAATTTTTTTTTATTTTTTAAACTAATTTTATTTTCATTTTGTCATTCCATTTCATTTTTGAAATTTTTATTCATTTTTTGTCCTCTTTCATTTTCTTACCTTTTATAATTTTTTTTGTATTTTTGTTTTTTTTTTCATGCTTTATTTATCTTTTTTCTTTTGCTTTAATTTTTTTCTTATTTTAATTTTTCGTCGTTTTAAAAATTTTATTTTTCTATTTTTATTCCAATTCTTTTTTTTTTCCATAAATTTCCTTTCATTTCTTATTTGTGTTTTTAAATTCTCAAACTTTTTATATTGTTAGAACTTATATGTTTTTCAATTTTTTGTATTTTTTAAACTAATTTTTTCATTTTGTCATTCCATTTCATTTTTGAAATTTTTATTCAATTTTTGTCCTTTTTCATTTTCTTACTTTTTATATTTTTGTAGTATTTTTGTTTTTTGTGCTTTATTTATCTTTTTTCTTTTGCTTTAATTTTTTTTCGTATTTTATTTTCTTTCTTTATTTATAATTTCATAAATTTTTATAAAGTTTTAGAATTTTTTATTTTCTATCTTTTTTTCTTTTATCATTCTTGGTTATTTTCTATTGCATTTTTATAATTTTTCATTAACTTTTTCTCCTTTCAAATTTTTCTTCTTTTTTTTACTTTTTTTTTATGTGCTTTCATTTTTTTTGTTCACTTTTTTCTTTGTTTTAAAATTTCTATAAATTTTTTTCTTTTTATTTTTTTTCATATTTTTGCCTCTTCATTTTTTATTTTTTCTTCTTTTCTCAAATTTTATTTTATATATTTTGCATTTTCATTTTTTATTTTTTCTTAAATCTTTTTGTTCACACCTTTTTTTATTTCTTCTTTATAATTTTAAAACCTCAAACTTCTTTTTTGTGCACTTTCTTTTATTTTATTTTTCATCTTTCATATTTTATATCTTTTTCCTCTATTTGTTTTTTTTTTTGTTTTTCTTTCTACATTCTAAACTAAAAGTTTTTTCCATTTTATATTTGAAATTTTTATTCATTTGTCTTTTTATATTTTTTTGCTTCGCTAATTTTTTATTTTCTTACTTTGTTTATTTTTATTTTTCCTTTCTGGGTATTTTATTTAATTTTTTCTCTTAATTTATTTTTTTTCAACTTTGTAATTTTTTAATAACTTTTTCCCTTCACAATTTTCCTTCTTTTTACTTTTTTTCATTTGCTTTCATTTTTTCGTTGTTTTAAAAATTTTTATTTTTCTATTTTTTATTCCAAATCTTTTGTCTTTTCTTGCTTCTCTTTTTTTTTCCACAAATTTCCTTTCATTTCTTATTTGCATTTTTAAATTCTCATACTTTTTTTTATTTTGCATTAACTTTTTTCTTTTTTAATTTTTGTCTGAATTTTTATATTGTTAGGACTTATATGTTTTTCAATTTTTTTGTATTTTTTAAACTAATTTTTTTTCATTTTGTCATTCCATTTCATTTTTGAAATTTTTATTCAATTTTTGTCCTTTTTTTGTATTTTTTTCTTTTTGTTTTATTTCATATTTTTGCCTCTTCATTTTTTATTTTTTCTTCTTTTTCTCATTTTTTTCTCAAATATTTTTTTATATATTTTATATTTCATTTGTTATTTTTTTCTTAAATCTTTTTGTTCACACCTTTTTTTATTTCTTCTTTGTAATTTTAAAACCTCAAACTTCTTTTTTTGTGCACTTTCTTTTATATTTGAAATTTTTATTCATTTTGTCTTTTTATATTTTTTGATTCCCTAATTTTTTATTTTCTTACTTTGTTATTTTATTTTTTCCTTTTATTTTTTGATTCCCTAATTTTTTTTTACTTTGTAAATTTTTAATAACTTTTTCCCTTTGCAATTTTCCTTCTTTTTGCTTTTTTTTTCCATATGTTTTCATTTTTACTTTTTTTAATTTTTTCGTTGTTTTAAAAATTTTTATTTTTCTCTTTTTTATTCCAAATCTTTTGTCTTTTCTTTTTTTTTCCACAAATTTCCTTTCATTTCTTATTTGCGTTTTTAAATTCTCATACTTTTTTTTTATTTTGCATTAACTTTTCTCTTTTTTAATTTTTTGTCAGACTTTTTAGATTGTTTGGTCTTATATGTTTTTTAATTTTTTTATTTTTTAAACTAATTTTTTTTCATTTTGTCATTCCATTTCATTTTTGAAATTTTTATTCAATTTTTGTCCTTTTTCATTTTCTTACTTTTTATAATTTTTTTTGTTTTTTTTTTTTTTTTTCGTGCTTTATCTATCTTTTTTCTTTTGCTTTAATTTTTTTTCTTATTTTAATTTTTCTTTTTAAAATTTTATTTTTCTATTTTTTATTCCAATTCTTTTTTTTTTTCCATAAATTTCCTTTCATTTCTTATTTGTGTTTTTAAATTCTCAAACTTTTTATTTGTTAGAACTTATATGTTTTTCAATTTTTTGTATTTTTTAAACTAATTTTTTTCATTTTGTCATTCCATTTCATTTTTGAAATTTTTATTCAATTTTTGTCCTTTTTCATTTTCTTACTTTTTATATTTTTTGTAGTATTTTTGTTTTTTTGTGCTTTATTTATCTTTTTTCTTTTGCTTTAATTTTTTTCTTATTTTATTTTCTTTCTTTATTTATAATTTCATAAATTTTTATAAAGTTTTGAATTTTTTATTTTTCTATCTTTTTTTTTTTATCATTCTTGGTTATTTTCTATTGCATTTTTATAATTTTTCATTAACTTTTTCTCTTTTCAAAATTTTCTTCTTTTTTTTTACTTTTTTTATGTGCTTTCATTCTCTTTTGTTCACTTTTTTCTTTGTTTTAAAATTTTCTA
>NW_019167961.1:0-48538 GCF_002303985.1 Durio zibethinus | reverse complement strand
TATGTTGCCATCTTTTTAAAATAGAATTTTTTGGTTCCTAATGGGAAACAATTTGGCATTCTGGCTTTTATGCCACATAACATTCAAGACAATAACAAACTTTGTGAAACAATCTATTTAAGAATTTGATAAATTGACTGGACAATTTTTAATGTAATTGTAGGCTTTGCTGGTTAAACTTGAATATTTATATATTTTAAAAACTTGTTCGTATTAGATATAGAATAGCAACATTTGGATGTTTTCCACACGCTATTGAGAGTTTTCCCCCTTCCCTCTTATTTCTTCTAATTTATAGTGAAAACTAGGGTTTTGACGGGTGAATTCTTACTCTATTTTAACTTCTATAGTAATGGACTCTTGACACAGTTTTTTGCCTGATTTTATGTAATTAATATTTTTCTGTTATTATACTCTAGCTAATTCTCATAACTGAATTTTATTGCTTTGGAGGTCCATGTGCTATTGCTAAAGCTCTTGTATATTTTATCATTGCAGAAATCATATGAAACTAAACAGTACAAAAAACTGAAGGCTGCAGATGCAATACTGAAAAAGTTTCCTGACCATGGAGGTAGTTTAATTTTAAGCACTTATTTATTTATTTTTTTGTCTGAGAGGCACTTATCGTTTAGTGTTTATGTTTGCATGGTTCTTGTAAATGTACCTGTATAAAGATGCAAGAACTCAAACAAAAGAACTTTACACTTAGAGGAAAAAGGGGCTGTCACTAGATAGTTTATGTTGTTATCAAGGTTATTGGTTTCAATAATCCTTACAAGAATGCCTCTAAGTTTGACATGATTGTTTCTGTAGACTGTATGTTCTTTTCTCATGTCTTATGATTGATGTCAATTGCATTTTTGAAAGCACTAGCTGTATGGTGACTAGTCCATGATTTATGATGGTTCTAGAGATAAGTGGAACATTCGAGCAGTATCAATGTGGAGATATTCTCTATCAACTGAATATATTGCTTTAATTTCGGGTATATAACTACATTTTTAACCTATACAGTTTGAAATCTGCAATATTTGAATACCTTCTTCATCTTGGTTGGGTTTTGTGAATATTCATTAGTGTGCGGTATTGGTAGAGTGTAGTAGCGTTTTGTTTAATATATCCATCCTTTTAAATATGCAGTTCCAAGTAATATTTTATACTATCTGGTAACTGTTTGTTTGTGTGTTTGTATGTTTATATGGGCTTTTATTCATTATTGTCAGAAACATTGTCAATGAAGGGGTTAACCTTAAATTGCATGGATCGGAAAACTGAAGCTTATGAGCTTGTTCGGCTAGGTGTAAAGGTTATCTTATTTATTTTCTTTTGGTTGCTATAATGTCAAAGCAGTGTCACTTTTTCCTAGCATTGTTTTCATGTTTGTGTCTTAATGTAGAATGATGTAAAAAGTCATGTTTGCTGGCACGTTTATGGTCTCCTCTATCGGTCAGATAGAGAATACAGGGAGGCTATCAAATGCTATCGCAACGCTTTGAGAATAGATCCAGACAACATTGAAATACTACGGACTTGTCACTCTTGCAGGTATACCTTATTTACCTTCCTTCTCTATGATTTGTACATCTAGACTCAGTGTTAAATCTAAGATGTTTATCTGTTGTATGCTTAATGTTAAGTAAGAACATTTGCTTGTCATGGTATTTTTCGAACATTTAAAGGAGTTTCTCTGTATAAGATTTCTTGTAAGCTTTGTGGTTTGCCTAAAAGATTTTTCAGATTCCATTGTAGAATTTGAGAATCCTAAGTATTAGGTACTTATAGGCAAGTCAATATTGCAACTAAAATAGTTTGGTGCCAACTTTTGTGCAACTGTAAGTTATGTGGTAGTTGGTAAGGGCAGGTTCATTGTGGTAACTTAATATAACTGGATGAAAACACCAAGATCAGCTACATAGTTAGTAGTGAAGTGAAAATAAATTTTATGAAATTTGACGCTGTTTAGTTGCTTGACGGAATCTACTAGTAGATGGATGGAAAAGGCATAATTATATTAAGATAGTAACAAAAGAGACGAAGATATTTGGCTTAAAACAGAGGAATGGAATTTATGGAGATAACTCAACTAAAAGGGAGAGGCTGTATGAGACCATGAAAAAAATATCTTCTTAAACACTTAGAAAGTAGATGAGTCAGCTGGTTTTATAACTTTGAAAATTTAGATCATAGTTTTGGTAGAAACAATTTATGGCTTTAGGGAAGGAAAAGGATATAACAGACATCATCTGATATTCTGGCAGCAGATTAATATGAGAGATGGTTCAGATTTAGTATCTTAATTGAAGGTTTTGTTTTGAGGCACACGCAAAAATAAAACATAAGTAATATAATCAGAACCAGTCTGATTTGATCCTTTAGTTCTCATTATACTGTAACAAGCAACCACCTTGAATTGATAGTTTCTGGTCTATCGCCACAGATCCTTTTTATCTCTCATTCTACTAGTTCCTTAATGGTTGAAAGTGTTTATAGAATGACAAGTAATATAATCAGAAGCAACCAGTCTGATTTGATCCTTTCATTCTCATTATCCTGTAAGAATCAACCACCTTGAATTGATACTTTCTGGTCTACCGCCACAGAACCTTTTCCTGTCTCATTCTACTAGTTCCTTAATGGTTGAAGGTTTTAACATTAATGACCTTTGCAATTAGAAAGTGTTTATACTTTCTGGATCAGATCTGGTTCGGTTCTTCTCTTAATTTCATCTGCCCATGTGCCTTACTGCTCCAGAATAGTAACAAAAGTCGGCGTCTTTGATACTGAAATTGATGATTTTCATTTCTATTATTCTCCCTCGATGCTTTAGCGCTTGCCATATTATGGATTCTTAACTCATGATTTCAGATGATTAAGTCATTTGTTGGCATTAACTTACTTGTGCCCCCCCCCCTTATTTATGGTTTATATGCCTTGAAAAGTTAAAAGGAAAAAGTATGAAGATGATGAGCACTTGTCTTTCTACTAAGATATGAAGTTTAAGAGAAATTTTTTGGATTTGATCATGGTTTTGTATTTTCTCATTGTCATGTTTCAGGTTGTATCAGAAATTATTACATTTATGTTTTATCTTTTGCATTGCAGGCACAAATGCGAGATTTGACAGGATTTGTTGATACAAGACAACAACTTTTGCATTTGAAACCAAATCATCGCATGAACTGGATTGGCTTTGCTGTAGCCCACCATTTAAACTCAAAGTACTTGTCCTTTATTTTTTTCTTAAAAAAATTTGTTCCAATTCTTATGCTAACTTTCACCAATTTCTGTTGACTTTTATTTTGTGAAACATGTTTTAGAGTGTTGTTATTGTTATGTATACTTGAAGGTCCAAATTGAAGGGCCTTTTGGTATTGAAAGTTGAAATATTTGTTGATATAATGAAAGCCTTTCTTTAAATTAAATGCTTAATCAGGACTTAATGTTTCTAATTATATGATCAAATAGGTGCTAACATGGATGAAATTACTGTTGATTTTTAACACGTGGTTCATATTGTTTGTATGACTTCAACTAAACATCCAATAAGATATCAAACTTCTTTTATGACAATATATGGTGGGTGTAGAATGTGTTAAAGATGTTGCTAATATGTATAGATAGGTGGGTAGATAGATAGGTACCCTACTATTCTAAGCTGGTTGCACTTGCATTTATGAAATTTGGTTGCAAATTAGCCTTTTACAAACAATGCCTAGTTAACTGCAGAGTTCTGTTGTTTTTGCTATAGTTTTATATGGAGACAATGATGATGCCATATTTTCATTTGGCTTTATATATGAATGAATTGAAGTTGTTGGCACAACAGTTACGAGGGTTTTTCCTTTTCTGTCCCTGTCGTAGCCAAGTAGTTCTAAGTGAATGAAGTCTTATTAATTTCATTCATCCTTTAGGTATTTATGCTGTATTCCATTTTTTGGTTGATATTAGTGGTGCAAAAGCAGTTGAAATTTTGGAAGCATTTGAAGGGACATTAGAAGATGATTATCCAGCAGATAATGAACGTTGTGAGCATGGTGAAATGCTTTTATATAAGGTATTGGTCATGTACTTCAACTCTTTTTTTTTGCATGCAAATGTATGTGGGATGTGGCTGTAATTTCACAGGAGTTGACTTCATTATACAGACATTCAAAATTTTAGAATTTATAATAACGTATAATGGGAGTGACTGATTTGATGTCACTTGTTAACCAGATGCCAACACAGTTAGTGAAATTATCCATAAACCAAATAAAGTAATTAAATATACAAAAATTAAAGATTTTTAATGCCTTTACCTTCTTTATAAATGGGGTCCCTTTTTTGAATTAATTCTAATTTTTTTCCCATGCAATTAGAAAACCTACCCATTTCTTCTTAACTTCTTTTTTCCTTCTGCTTATTTTATTGCCAAAATCTCATCTACTTTCATGTACATGTTACACCCATTTTTTCTACTTGTGAAGTATGGCTTTTCATGATTCTGTGTGTATGGCTGATAAGTTAAATTAAATCATCTCCAAGTTTACTTTAATCTGAGATGGAGGACTAACTAGTGGCCTATAGTGGTATTTGGCATCTATAAGATATTTAATTCTTGATGTATTCATGTTAGAGAGAAATATGTGTGGAAACTGAATGTATATTGAAAAACTGCTTATATGAATTATACAAGAATCTTATGTTTATATACAACTAACTAGGGGTTAAACTAGGAAACTAAATCTTCCTTAATTCTAGGGATACAAATACTTAATTCTAGAGATACAAATATAAATATACAGATTACAAGATTACAACCAGCTGTAAATAAGTGTTTTCCCACACTCCCCCTCAAGCTGGTGAATAGGTGTTTTCCATTCCCAGCTTGGAAATAATTCCTTGAAATGTTGCATTGCTGAGACCTTTAGTCAACACATCTGCAAGTTGACCCTTGGTTGATGTATAAGGTGTACAAATCAACCCACTGTCTAGTTTCTCCTTTATGAAATGCCGGTCTACTTCAATGTGTTTTGTTCTGTCATGTTGTACAGGATTGTGTGCAATGCTTATTGTAGACTTGTTATCACAGTAGAGTCTCATTGGTCCATCCCACTTGATCTTCAAGTCTTCTAAGATAATCTTTAACCATAGTAGTTCACAAATCCTTGAGCCATTGCTCTGAACTCTGCTTCAGCACTTGATCTTGCCACCACATTCTGTTTTTTTACTCCTCCAAGTCACAAGATTACCACCTAAGAAAGTACAGTAGCCTGAGGTGGATCTTCTATCAGTTACTGAACCTGCATAATCAGCATTGTATATGCTTCTAGAACTAACCCTGAATTTCTTTTGAATAAGGTACCTCTCCCAGGATTGGCCTTCAAATAGTGCAATATACGGTAGACAGCCTGTAGGTGGCCACTTCTTTAGGGACTATGCATAAATGACTTACCACACTCACAGCATATGCTATATCAGGTCTAGTATGTGAGAGATAATGAGTCTTCCAACTAATCTTTGGTACATCTCTCTATTTACAACAGCATCTTCATTAGCTTCTCCAATTTATGATTAGGATCCATAGGGTATTTGCAGGTTTACATGCAAGCTTCCCAGTTTCCTTCAAAAGATCTATCACATATTTCTGTTGTGAGATAAAAAATACCATGCGTGAGTGAGCTACTTCAATTCCTAGGAAGTACTTCAAGTCTCCCTAGCTCTTTTATCTCAAATTCTCTAGCCAAACACTGTTTTAGAGATTCTCTCTCTTTTTCATCATCTCCAGTTACAATTATATCATCAACATACACTAATAAAACTGTGACTCTCCCCTGATCAGAGTGCTTGATAAAACAATGTGTGATCTCCTTGACTCTGTTTAATCCCATTGCTAGCATCACTTTGGCAAATCTCCCAAACCAAGCTCTAGGAGACTGTTTAAGGCCATATTAAAGCCTTTTTTAGCCTGCATACTTTTGTACTTCTAGATGACCTCAAATCCCGGTGGAACCTTCAATATATATTCTTCTTCCAAATCACCATGTAGAAAAGCATTCTTACATCAAATTGTTGAAGCTGCCAATTGTAATTTGCCAGCCAATGATAACAAAATCCTAACTGTATTCATCTTGGCAACTGGAGCAAAGGTTCCTGGTAATCCACTCCATAGGTTTGAGTGTAGCCTTAGCCACTAACCTGGCTTTATACCTTTCAACAGTACCATCTGTCTTGTATTTTACGGTTGAAAACCCATTTACACCCCACTGAATTTTTTCCTTTAGGCAACTCTACCAGTTCCCATGTCTGATTTTTCTCTAAGGGCTCTCCATTTCTATTTCATGGCTTGCCTCCATTTCTCATTGGATAATGCCTCGGATAATGTAGTTGGAACTGAAATAGTGTTTAGGCTCACAAGAAAATTTTTGTGGATGCGTGAGAATTTTCAAATGACACAAAATTAGATATTGGGTTATAGTGGATGCTTGGTACATTCTTTGGTTCCTTTCCTAATGGCAATAGGCGAATCATAATCACTAGTTATAGTTTTAGGAGATTCATGCTCATTTTGAGAAACAGAGTCAAAAATTGTAGTTACCTCATTTCCAGAGTTAGGATCAAGTTCTTGGACTAGCACTGGTTCAGGATCTGGAACTTTCCTTCTTGAGTACACCTGTAATTCCTTCATAGAATCAAGAACAATATTATCCTTTGTCACATCTTCTGTATTTGGAATGGGTTCAGACTCAAATTCAGTGTTTGACTTAGGCTCAGCAGAAACAGGTTTCGACTCAGAAGAATTAATTGGTGTAAATGTTGAAGAAGGGGGCAAATCAAGCAAAAAGAAGTCTTTATCCTTATCTTCCATGAATGAAGTCTCCCCCTGAAGATAAGGTTGAGTAAAAAATGACTTATTTTCTTCAAAAGTGACATCTGCAGACACAGAGAATTTTTTGGTAGGAGGATGATAGCACTTATATCCTTTTTGAGTTGAAGAATACCCCACAAAAATACACTTAATCGCTCTTGGATCCAACTTTCCCCTGTTATGACTGTGAACATGAACAAATGATGTACAACCAAATATCCTAGGTGTGAGATTGTTTGTGGTATTGAGGTTGGGATAAAATTGTGAGAGTAGTTCCATAGGAGTTTTAAATCCCAAAACTCTTGAAGGTAACCTATTTATAATGTATGTGGCAGTGAGAACAGCTTCCCCCCAATAAGATTTAGGTACATTTGCTTGAAAAAGAAAGGCTCGGGTTGTGGCTAGTAAATGACTGTTTTTCCTCTCTGCCACTCCATTCTGCTGTGGAGTATTAACACAAGATGACTCATAGATAATCCCCTCTTTTTGAAAATAGGTGGATAGACTATGGTTGAAGTAGTCTCTTGCATTATCAGACCTAAATCTCTTGATTCTCACTCCAAATTGATTTTGGATCATGTTTTGGAAGCTTAAAAACACATTATTCACATCTGATTTGGATTTAAGTAAAAAAACCCAAGAGACCCTAGTACAATCATCTATGAATGAAACAAATCATCTTGCACCAGAAATATTAGGAATTGTAGAGGGACCCCAAATGTCACTATGAATCAAGTAAAAGGGAGTAGAACTTCTTTTGTTACTGATTGGAAAAGACACACGTCTATGTTTTGCAAATTCACAAATATCACAATGAAAATCTTCAACATTTAATCCTTTGAACAAAGAAGGAAACATGTTTTTCAAGGTTCCAAAAAAAGGATGTCCAAGACGAAAATGATAAAGCCAAATTTTGTCTTTATTGGAAGATTTTTCAGAAAGAAATGACAAAGGTAAACTATTTTTGATACTACTTGTGCTATTTGATGTCTCAAGATAGTATAGTCCATCTTTCTTCTTAGCAAGTCCAATCATCTTCCCCGAATTCTGGTCCTGAAATTCACAATAAGAGGGATAAAAAGTTACTTTGCAATTCATATCTTTGGTAAGTTTTTGTATAGATATCAGATTAATAGATAATCCAGGAACATGAAGAACATTTTTTAGAACAAACGAGGGATTAACTTGAACATCTCCTAATCCTGCCACTGTGGTAAGTGAACCATCAGCAACAACAATTTTCTTATTACTAGGACACAGGTTATATGTACTAAACTTTTGTGAAGAATGTGTCATGTGGTCTGTGGCTCCTGAGTCAATGACCCAAGAACTCGTAATAGGCTTAGCCGAGACATTTAATCCATGAAAACCAGAAGCTTTACCTGAACTAGAAACTTTACCCAAAGAACATACCATAGTAGGCTTTTGAAGGATTTTCAATAAGTTTCTCAGCTTTTCAATCTCTTCCCTGTTGAACTCTCCTTGTTTCTGAGACATCTGTAGTACTCTAGTGATTTTCCCAGTTAACATTTTCTCAAATTGAGTGGTAGTGATATCTTTCTTTGAAAGGGTTCAGCAATGAAGGCCTAAACAGGATTCGGCAATGAAGGCCTAAAAAAGTCAGCAATGAAGGCTGAAAATTTTGCTTCCCAAGAAGAGCCTAAAGCTCTGATACCATGTGGAAACTGAATGTATATTGAAAAACTGCTTATATGAATTATACAAGAATCTTAGGTTTATATACAACTAACTAGGGGTTAAACTAGGAAACTAAATCTTCCTTAATTCTAGGGATACAAATACTTAATTCTAGATATACAAATATAAATATACAGATTACAAGATTACAAGATTACAACCAGCTGTAAATAAGTGTTTTCCCACAATATGGCTTGTTCACTAATTGGTTGGGCCTTCTACCAGTAATCATATCTGTGGTGTTTGTACTTAGCAGCTCTGAA
The DNA here is from genome assembly GCF_002303985.1 of Durio zibethinus. The sequence goes on along the minus strand of NW_019167961.1, from coordinate 39,727 downwards.
TCTTAATAATTGCTAATCTCCAATTATATGTTCTGTGGAACCATTTCGGAATTTTTGTTTCTGACATCTTAATAAATTAGTCCTATCTTTCTTTTTGACTACTCTTTTTTGGTTTAACAACCATTAACACGATTCGAAAACAGCTTAAACCAATTTGGACAAGTACCTACAAGCCTTAGCCCCTTGCGGTAGCATTTATTTCTTTAATAATATATTGGCATAGAAATATGCATAACTACATTCATTATGCATAATGGATGCTGTACATCTAGACTAGTGGTGCCCCCTGCTGCTTTTCTGATGTTTATGAGGGTATGGTATTTTTCTCCAGATCTCTTTGCTAGAGGAATCTGGGTTTCTTGAGAGACCACTTGAGGAATTGTATATGGAAGAGCCAAAAATAGTACGTGTCAAATGTATAATACCTGAATACTTTTAACATTAGAAATTTTGTAAGTTTTGAATTTTTGGACATTAAAATTCTAACCAATTCTATTATTCTAGGTTGATAAATTGACTTATAAAGAACAAGAGGTTTCTCTCCTGGTGAAACTTGGATGCCTAGAAGAAGGTGCCAATATTTACAAGGCTTTACTTACCATGAACCCTGACAATTACAGGTGAGTCTTATGCATTTGGTACTCTTTTGAAACACCTAGTTAAGCTCATTAATAAATCTTTCATAGCAAAGAATATTAGTCAACTCTTTCCTTTTATATAGCACTTCTTGAAGTTATAATTGACTTCTTTTTCTCAATGCCGTGGTGTATTATTATTGTAGGAAATGAAGAATAATTAATATTCTGAATAGTTTGTGTGTTTAAATATATTTTTGTTGGGCTAATAGGTTTTTCAATTCTTCTTGTAGTAACACCCAAATTCCTTTACCTATGTTAGAACTTTATGAAGGGTTAAAAGAATGGTAGAAATAGTCATTATTTTTATGCTCTATTTTCGTTGGTGCTTTAAGCTTGAAACTAATCAGTGTGTATCCCTTATGTCACAAATTCAATCGTTTTTTAGTTTTAAATTTTGTTTCTTTAAGCTTTTGCTTATACTTGTGCGTGTTACATTTACATCATGGTATCTTTACATAAAATGAGGTTATTTTTATTTTTTTCATTCTTGGGATTGTTTTATATCTCTCTGTCCTGTCAAGCCCTTTGCTTAGCTCTTTTAGTAAAAAGAAGCATTATGCACCACCTCATATATAAATATAATTAAAAAGTAGCAAAGCAACTATGAGCAGAACTGTAATTCTATAATACTATATGTGTCAACGGTCTCTTGGGTGCTTTCTCAGATTGGGAAATGAGGAAAATTCTTTTACAGAACTGTTAACTTATGTCTCTTCACTCAGTATATGCCTATATATCGGCGCAATTTATTGCTATTAGGTCTGATAAACCAGGAGCCAACCAACTTACAATTTTTGTATTTGTGTATGTATATTTTTCAGATATTATGAAGGCTTGCAGAAATGCTTTGGCCTGTATTCTGAAAATGCCAAGTATTCCTCTGATGAATTTGATCGATTGGATGCATTATACAAATCACTTTCACAATAGTACACTTGGTCTTGTGCAGTTAAGGTGATGGATTTATGTTGTGCTTCTGTTTTCATTAGGAATTTATGATGGATGTTATCGATACATTCTGTTTATTGCAAAAACTCCCTAGTGGTGGAATGTGCTAGTCTAAACTGTTTTATTATGTCTTAACTGTTAGTCATATTAATTTCATTTTCTGTTTTGTATCTCTTTTTTTTTTTTATGAGCTCCAAATGGTACCTTGGGATGTTCTGTTCATTATATTTACTCTGGATTTCTTCTCTCTCTCTCTCTCTCTTATTTATGGAATCACATGATGCAAATCCAACGAAAACCTTACTTTTCTGCAGAGCTGTCAAGCTTTCTCCCCTTTTCTAGAGAGAGGAAGGGTGGCTATTTTTACAAATACTCTTGTAGGGATCTTATTTTTCTTGATGGCTTGATAAGATATTATGTGACAAAAATCTAGTGATGTGCTTCTACAACAGACACAATCCATTCAATAGCTTGTGATATTCTTAAATAATCTAGAAATAGATGGTTGTGGGATTATGCTGAAATACTTAATTGATGTCTTGATGTGACAATTGTAAGAACTCTAGGTGGTTAAAATTATGCTTTCATATGCTTCACCCTTAGAGATTTGACATGGACTTATATTAGAACTTTGTTTTCTCAATTTTTAGAGGATGCCTCTTGAGTTTTTGCAAGGAGACAAATTTTGTGAAGCAGCATTTAATTACATTAAGCCTCTTCTAACAAAGGTATATACATCCAATGAGATTTTTTTTTTTTTTTTTGTGTTAGTTTGACTGGTGTTTTTAGTTTGTTGGGTGAAATAATGATATATTTTCTTGGTGGTCTCAGGGGGTTCCATCTTTATTCTCAGACCTTTCTCCCTTGTATGATCACCCTGGAAAGGTAAGTTTTCTTACTTACATATTCTAAAAATAGAATTAAGTTTCTAAATATTGATTATTCTAAACTGCTTAGCAACTGGTTGGAGCTTGATTTCATTAGGATTGATTGCCTGCTTTGTTGACACTTACACAGGCAGACATATTGGAACAACTTATTCTTGAGTTGGAGCATTCAATTAGGACCACCGGCAGATACCCTGATAGCTAGTATATGCTTTAAAACCTTGTGTAATATTTTATTAAGTCTTAAAAGCAAATAAATATTTAGATTTACTACTCTTTGAGGTAATATAGACTTCGAGCCCTTATGTGATATTCTAGTAAGTCTTAACAGTGTCTAAATGTTTAGATATTGGGTGTGGTCTGAGTGCATTTTTTTCTTTTACTGCTTATTGTTTGGTGAAGTCCTCAGTCATTTATGTGTTGTTATCTATTAAACAAGTACATAATGGTTGTCCCATATGGTTGCTTGTGAAGTTTCTATATGTTTTTGTTTGTATGCTAATACACAAGCACGCATTTGGTATTATGCTGAGTCGTTTCTTGCTTGTGTTTCATATTGAGTGCAGGACAGAGAAAGAGCCCCCTTCAACACTTTTATGGATTTTATTCTTTTTGGCTCAGGTGGGTAACCATCAGGTTTCCTCACCCCGTGGGCCATGGCCTTTTCTTCTTTTCTTGCTATAAATGTTTGGTGCTTTCTTTGCATTTGAGTAACTTTGAATTTATTGATGCAGCATTATGATAGAAAAGGCCAATGTGATGTTGCTCTTTCAAAAATTAATGAGGCCATAGAGCACACACCGACTGTAATTGATTAATACTCTGTCAAGGTTTGTAGTCGTCTTCAATCTTCAAATTTTTGCATTGGCTTCATCTGCTGGTTTTAGATTTTTGTTAGCTGGATTCTTTTATTTTACTTTTTGATCTTATATTTTGAAATCTTTTTGCCTGGTTTGTCTCGCATCTCACAAGGCATAGCAATACCTGAAAATCTTTCTAGATATTTCCTTGTAGTTATCGTTCACTTGTAAGAGACTTATCACTTTCTATGATACTGACCTTGATTGAATATATTGTTTTGCACTAAATTGTGCAAAGTTGATATACATTCATTTAAAATGCATACTAGTTTTTCTTTGTGGACCTTAAGTCTTGATGGGCATTGGGCAGGCATATGACCTCCTTTCTTAGGTTTAGGGTTTTTGGTACATGGCTATTGTTTCTTGATGAACCTTTTTACTATCTTTTGGAGAAGTACTTGGAATTTTCTTGAAGCTGGTTCTATGTGTATATTATTTACTTCTCTTTGGTGACAGAGTCGGATACTGAAACATGCTGGTGATTTGGTAGCTGCAGCTTCATTGGCAGATGAAGCTAGGTGTATGGATCTCGCAGACCGTTATATAAACAGTGAATCTGTGAAGCGAATGTTGCAGGCTGATCAGGTTCTAAAGCTCCCCCTTCATCTTTTATCATAGTTAATATTTGTCACCGTAAATTTCTTTCAGTATTACTGTACTGTTCACAAACTTTTTCCACTCTTGAAGGTGGCTTTGGCAGAAAAAACTTCTATTTTGTTCACAAAAGATGGGGACCAGCACAACAACCTTCATGACATGCAGTGCATGTGGTCTGTTTTTGTTTATTACCTTCGACATGTTGTTGTCTCTAATTATAATTTGGGTGCACCTACTGAGTGTTATCCATCTTTTGAAGGTATGAACTTGCTTCTGGTGAAAGTTACTTTCGACAAGGTGATCTTGGACGTCCCTGAAGAAATTTTTAGCTGTGGAGAAGCACTATGCTGATATTGCTGAAGATCAATTTGATTTCCATTCTTATTGTTTGCGGAAAATGACACTCTGTGCATATGTTGAAATGCTAAAATTTCAAGATCGGTTGCATTCACATGCTTATTTTCACAAAGCAGCAGCTGGTGCCATCAGGTGAACATTTTTGTTAGGATTTGCAAGCTTTTCGATGATTTGCAATAGACTTATTCCGTTTGGTTGTGGCCTGTACGTGAAAAATGCTATGTAATCTCTGTTGTCTACTTGTCTGGGTGCTTTTAGCTTCTGTCACCTATTTTTGATCAACACATGCATGTGATGCTTCACTTTGGATTAGATTTTCTTTGCCTCCCTCTTTTTCCTTTTGTCTTTTGGGGAATGGGGGATTATTGCATACATATATATTGCATTAATCATATGTTGCAATGATGTGTTGTCTGAACCTTGCTTTCAAAGCACGAAAAACTTCCTAAAGGTAACTGTTGTTCATTACTTACCCTTGTACAACCATTCATTTGTTAATTAGACACTCCCATTATGATATCCAGTCTAATTCAAGACTCTTCTAGCAGCCCCTCCGTTAATAGGGGAGGGGCTATCTGATTCCCTTCCACTACTCTAGTTTTTCCTTGAATCTTGGATGTACGGATTTACAACATTTTTCAAGACAAAACCTCGCTAAGTTTATAATCAAGAAAGTATCAAGATTCCTTTTCTTACATTTGTTTTTGCTAGAGAAAATTTTTCGAGTTTTAGGAGCAAAACAGAATATAGGGTTCCAAGTTTTTTGTTGATCAAGCAACAACCTGATTTGAACCGGGGAATAAGGGATTTGCAGTCCCTTGCCTTACTGGTTGGCCATGTCACCAAAGGTTAGAAACAAAAAAAATGAGAGTATCCCCTTTTTGGTTATAGATTGGAACCATACCTTCAATTAGTTATAGTATCTCAAGTTAAAAATTAGTATTGTTCTTTTTTTCAATAAAAAAAATTTTCTTAATTTGATTTATATTATATTATAATAATATAACAACAATTATGATTCTATGTAAACCCCATAACAAAAGTTATTACACAGCTATAGTTATCTAATAATGTATTTCATCTATCTAGATATGATGTCCATAGGGAATTAGCAAAAAATTATCATGTTTCAATTTTTCATTGAATAGATTAAAATTAAAGAAAAATAGAATTTTTCATAGAGCACGTTGTGTGTTTTCTCCACTAGAGTTCTATAATGGAATAAAAAAAAGGAAAGAATATAAATAGAAATGCTATATCTGCACATGTTTAATAAATACAAGCCTCTTTTCGTGCACACTTCAATCATATTCTAAATATTCTACTAAAAAATAAAAAACTAAAAAGTTGGTGAAACGTCTCTCTGCAAATCATTTTTTGAACAATGGAATCTATGGAAAAGTTAAGTTCTAGAAAAATCAAGTCTCTCCCTATATATATTTTATGATTATTTTCTCTTTATCTAAATGAATAGATAAAATTAGGAATTCATTTTATTTTTCTAATATTCAATTGGATTGGAATATGTAATATCATAATAATGGTAGCAATGGAATTATTATTATTATTATTATTATTATTGATATTCTATACAAAACTCCATTCGGCTAAATGGCTATCATATTGACTATACTAAGGCCTTTTTTTGTAACTGATAGATTCATAAGTTTTTCCTTAATTCACTCTTACATGGATTATTGAAAATTAAAAGTATATCAAAATGAAATATCTAATAAATTGACTAATTCAAAATTTTCAAATTAGCGATTTTTTTATTCTTGAATATCCAACTCACTAATTAATTCTTTATAGTGTATTTTATTTTTCTTTGATAAATAAGATAGTAGCCATTGATGTTTTCCTATAATTTTACATAGACCTTTTTGAGGTAAATAATCTTTTTTGTGCAATTCCTAATTTGAGGTAAATCTTTGTATCTTATTTGTGAAACTAATTAGTTGAAATTCAATGGACTCCTTGTTTTCTTTTTTCTCCCCTTGAAAATTAACTGAGATCCATGAATGAATTTTTTAATCATAAAACAAAATTTTCTCTCTTCTTTTTGAATGTGAATTTTAATAATGAGTAATAATAATACTAGTAATTTTGATATGCACAATGATTTTAAGTTTGTTATGAACTTTATGATTTTTTCAAATAATGTTAATCAATCTGTTTTTCAATTTCATTTGTATAGGAATACAAAAGAGAGTTTTAGAGTTCAAATAAGAGGCTGTTGTTGATTCATTTGTTGATCTAATTGATATGTATGTGATTAAATTAGTATTATGTATCAGAATGCTATGTAAGACAATCCTTGTGCCCCGTCTCTTTGTTTTATATACCTGATGCACCAAATACATAATATATAGGAAAATGTACCATTAACGAATTTTCAACTGTGGATACATGTCTATCCTTACCATACAGAAACAAATGCTATTAATAAGCCAATTATGTTATATTATAAAGCAGTTTTTTTTTTTTTTTTGTGGCTTTACACATACCTTAGTTGCAATAACTCCTCTTGCCCTGGTAGGAGGTCTGAAGTTCAAATGCTCTCCCACAAATTATTAACTATTAAAAGAAGATGCAAATATTTGGATCTGCTTAAAAAATTTGTGTTCAAATGATGCTCAAGTCAAATTTAATTTAACAAGTATTCTAGATTATAGTTTCTGATTTTTATAAGGTTATATACTTGTTTCATACTTAGGATGGTGTTTTACGTTGTACTTAGGGGATTCTTATTATGTCGAGACCTTGTGGTATATGCCAAACAGGATAAAAATTTTGCTTGGTAGTCTCAATTTGCTTTCGTTATATCTTTTGTAAGTTCATATTCTCGTGATGTTATTACTGGAAGGATTAAATGTTCCTTGCAGGCATATTGAAATTTGAGATTGTGGCTTTTTAAATGATAGGAAGGCGGTGCCTGGGATTTCTGTTGGGTTAAGGATGGAGAATTGCATGTTACTGTACCAGAATTTATTTGTTGATTATAGCTTTTTATATTGATCTTATTGATTTGATGGTGAAATGGAATGGGATGATATAGTGACAGGCCATGCAACAATTAAGTAATAGTTTTTGTGATTGATCCATTGTCCCATTTCTATGTTGGTGTTTCTTTCTCTGAAACTCTTGGCTTGAAACTGGTGATTACTTCAATTTTGAACCTTTTCTTTCTGCATTGTGATAATTATTGGATTTTGAAGTGCAAATGCTATCTAAAGTTGTTTGATTCTCCTTTGAACTCACTGGCTGAAGAAGAGGATGACACATCAAAGACTCCTTCTCAGAAAAAGAAAATGAAGAAGCAGAGGAAGGTGGAACGAGCTAAGAAAGTGTATCAGCTTGTTTTGGTGATTCTTGGCTAACACTCTCTTTGATGATTTCATTCTGATGCCGTGTATTATTTTAGGAGGCAGAGGAGAAAAATGAAGAATCAAGTTCTAGTGGCATCTCTAGGTCTGGGAAACGACATGTTAAACCTGTAGATCCTTATCCTTTTGGAGAAAAATTATTGAAGGCTACCTATTATTATCTTTTCCCTTTGCTTTAGATTCCTGATTAAAGTCCTCGTGCTGTAAAAATGTGTTACGCTAATGCCTATTAAGCTAAGACTGTTTAATCTGTATTTTTTTTTTCAGACAGAGTATCCCTTGTCAGAAGCAACGAAGTACTTGAAGTTGCTTCAGAAGAACTCACCTGATTCTTTGGAGACGCACTTACTTTCTTTTGAATTTTGAAGTAAAGATGAGAAAGCAGAAGATTTTGCTTGCCTTTCAGGTATTATATTTTCCAAGAATTGAACATGAGATGTGTTTCTTGTTCTTTTTGTGTTTGGTCAACTAGAACTGATATTTAATTGTCAGCTAGTGGTTTGTGAGGAAGCCCCTTCTCTTGTTTTCTCCTCTCTTTTTTCACTTGCTGCCAGTGGATATGTTCTTGAAATAAAGAAACTGTACCGTTTAACCAAACATCCTTTTCTTATTACTCTACTCAATGAATTTATGTGTGAATTAGATAGTTTGCATGACATATCTTTGAGTTGTAGAACAATGGTTTTGTGCAGTAGTACTTTTACTATTTCATGTGCTCATATTAGTACGTTTGTCTTGATTTTATTTTGTTTTCCTGAAGGCTGTAAAGCAACTGCTAAGGCTGGATGCTGAGAATCCAGATTCACATCGCTGCTTGGTATGTAACATCTGCCCTACCATATTTGTGCACTGCCATGCACAACTGCATTCTTTTCTGTTCTTAGATACAAAGATCATGTAATCTTTACAATGCTTATTTGAATTTAATCTAATGCAGATTAAATTTTTCCATAAATTGGGCTCAATGCCTGCTCCATTAACTGATGCTGAAAAACTTGTTTGGAGTGTCTTAGAAGCTGAGCGTCCATCCATCAGGTTCTCTTTGAAATGGTTTTATGATAGCTATTCCCCCTACTAGAATTTTGTTGTGTTACTGTTACTATTATTATTTTGATCCCTGATGCATTAAATCCCTTTATTTTCTCTTTCTGCAGTCAATTGCAGGAGAAAACTCTTAGTGAGGCGAACAAAGTTTTCCTTGGTAAACATGAAGGTATTACGACCTTTACATAACATGATGCATTTTAGGTTCCTTGAGGTAGGTTGTATAATCATGCAAATTTCACTTTTTGGTTCTGCAGAATCTTTGATGCATATAGTGGCGGTTGCAGAAATGTTATATACCTTGGAGCAGACCAAGAAACTTGAGGCTGTTAAGTTAATTGAAGATTCATGCAATAAAGTCATGCCAATGTAATGCTCTTAGTGTACATTAAAATTTTTGCTGTTTGATGTCGATTCCATGCCTTGCAACTTACTCTTGAGATTGATTGTTTCTTTCTCTTTTGCTTGTCCAGGAATGGGGCACTTGGACCAGTACTGGCGTGGAAACTCAAGGACTGTATTGCAGTCCATAAACTCTTAGAAAAGGTTCTTATTGACCAAGATGTTGCTTTGAGTAAGTATTGTGGGAAAACACTTATTTACAGTTGGTTGTAATCTTGTAATTTGTATATTTATATTTGTATCTCTAGAATTAAGTATTTGTATCCCTAGAATTAACGAAGATTTAGTTTCCTAGTTTAACACCTAGTTAATTGTATATAAACCTAAGATTCTTGTATAATTGTAGATAAGCAGTTTTCAATATACATTCAGTTTCACATGGTATCAGAGCTTTAGGCTCTTCTTGGGAAGAAAAATTTTTCAGCCTTCATTGCTGACTTTTTTAGGCTTTCATTGCCGATTTTTTTAGGCTTTCTTTGCCGAATTCTGTTTAGGCCTTCATTGCTGAACCCTTTTAAAGAAAGATATCACTATCATCCAATTTGAGGAAATGTTAACTGGAAAAATCACTGGAGTACTACAGACGTCTCAGAAACAAGGAGAGTTCAACAGGGAAGAGATTGAAAAGTTGAGAAACTTATTGAAAATTCTTGAAAAGCCTACTATGGTATGTTCTTTGGGTAAAGTTTTTAGTTCAGGTAAAGCTTTCAGTTCTCATGGATTAAATGTCTCGGCTAAGCCTATTACGAGTTCTTGAGTCATTGACTCAGGAGCCACAAATCACATGACACATTCCCCACAAAAGTTTAGTACATATAACCTGTGTCCTAGTAATAAGAAAATTGTTGTTGTTGATGGTTCACTTACCACAGTGGCAGGATTAGGAGATGTTCAAGTTAATCCCTCGTTTGTTCTAAAAAATGTTCATGTTCTTGGATTGTCTACTAGTATGATATCTATATAAAAATTTATCAGAGATATGAATTGCAAAGTAACTTTTTATCCCTCTTATTGTGAATTTTAGGACCAGAGTTCGGGGAAGATAAGTGGACTTGCTAAGGAGAAGGATGAACTATACTATCTTGAGACTTCAAATAACACAAGTAGTATCAAAAATAGTTTACCTTTGTCATATCTTTCTGAAAAATCTTTCAATAAAGACAATTTGGTTTTATCATTTTCGTCTTGGACATCTTTCTTTTGGAACCTTGAGAAACATGTTTCCTTCTTTGTTCAAAGGATTAAATGTTGAAGATTTTCATTGTGATATTTGTGAATTTGCAAAACATAGACGTGTCTTTTTCAATCAGTAACAAAAGAAGTTCTACTCCATTTTACTTGATTCATAGTGACATTTGGGGTCTCTCTACAATTCTTAATATTTTTGGTGCGAGATGGTTTGTTTCATTCATAGATGATTGTACTAAGGTCTCTTGAGGTTTTTTTTACTTAAATCTAAATTAGATGTGAATAGTATGTTTTTAAGCTTCCAAAACATAATCCAAAATCAATTTGGAGTGAGAATCAAGAGATTTAGGTTTGATAATGCAAGAGACTACTTCAACCAGAGTGTATCCACTTATTTTCAAAAGAGGGGATTATCCATGAGTCATCTTGTGTTAATACTCCATAGCAGAATGGAGTGACAGAAAGAAAAAACAGTCATTTACTAGTCACAATCCGAGCTTTTTTTTTCAAGCAAATGTATCTAAATCTTATTGGGGAGAAGCTATTCTCACTGTCACACACATTATAAATAGGTTACCTTCAAGAGTTTTGGGATTTAAAACTCTTATGAAAGTACTCTCACAATTTTATCCCAATCTCAATACCACAAGCAATCTCACACCTAGGATATTTGGTTGTACATTATTTGTTCATGTTCACAGTCATAACAGGAAAAATTGGATCCAAGAGCAATTAAGTGTATTTTTGTGGGGTATTCTTCAACTCAAAAAGGATATAAGTGCTATCATCCTCTTACCAAAAAATTGTCTGTAGATGTCACTTTTGAAGAAAATAAATCATTTTTTACTTAAATTTTATCTTCAGGGGGAGACTTCATTCATGGAAGATAAGGATAAAGACTTTTTTTTGCTTGATTTGTCCCCTTCTTCAACATTTACACCCATTAATTCTTCTGAGTCGAAATCTGTTTCTGTTGAGCGCAAGTCAAACACTGAATTTGAGTCTGAACTCATTCCAAATACGGAAGATGTGACAAAGGATAATATTGTTTTTGATTCTATGAAGAAATTACAGGTATACTCAAGAAGAAAAGTTTCAGATCCTGAATCAGTGTCAGTCCAAGAACTTGATCTTAACTCTGAAAATGAGGTAAGTACAGTTTTTGACTCTGTTTGTCAAAATGAGCATGAATCTCCTAAAATTATAACTAGTAATTATGATTTGCCTATTACCATTAGGAAAGGAACCAGAGAATGTACCAAGCATCCACTATACCCAATATCTAATTTTGTCATTTGAAAAATTCTCATCATCCTACAAAAATTTTTTTGTGAGCCTAAACACTATTTCTGTTTCAACTACATTATCTGAGGCATTATCCAATGAGAAATGGAGGTAAGCCATGAAAATAGAAATGGAGGCCTTAAAGAAAAATCAGACATGGGAACTAGTAAAGTTGCCTAAAGGAAAAAATTCAGTGGGGTGTAAATGAATTTTCACTGTAAAATACAAGGCAGATGGTACTGTTGAAAGGTATAAAGCCAGGTTAGTGGCTAAGGGCTACACTCAAACCTATGGACTGGATTACCAGGAAACCTTTGCTCCAGTTTTCAAGATGAATACCGTTAAGATTTTGTTATCATTGGCTGTCAATTGTTGGCAGCTTCAACAATTTGATGTAAAGAATGCTTTTCTACATGGTGATTTGGAAGAAAAAATATATATGAAGGTTCCACCGGGATTTGGAGGTCATCTAGAAGCAAACAAAGTATGCAGGCTAAAAAAGGCTTTATATGACCTTAAACAGTCTCTTAGAGCTTGGTTCGGGAGATTTACCAAAGTGATGCTAGCAATGGGATATAAACAGAGTCAAGAAGATCACACATTGTTTATCAAGCATTCTGATTCAGGGAGTCACAGTTTTATTAGTGTATGTTGATATAATTGTAACTGAAGATGATGAAAAAGAGAGAATCTCTAAAACAGTGTTTGGCTAGAGAATTTGAGATAAAAGAGCTAGGGAGATTGAAGTACTTTCTAGGAATTGAAGTAGCTTACTCACGGCATGGTATTTTTATCTCACAACATAAATATGTGATGGATCTTTTGAAGAAAATTGGGAAGCTTGCATGTAAACCTGCAAATACTCCTATAGATCCTAATCATAAAATTGGAGAAGCTAATGAAGATGCTGCTGTAAATAGAGAGATGTACCAAAGATTAGTTGAAAGATTCATTTATCTCTCACATACTAGATCTGATATAGCATATGCTGTGAGTGTGGTAAGTCAATTTATGCATAATCCAAAAAAAGTGCACCTACAGGCTGTCTACCGTATATTGCACTATTTGAAGGTCAATCCTGGGAGAGGTATCTTATTCAAAAGAAATTCGAGGTTAGTTCTAGAAGCATATACAGATGCTGATTATGCAGGTTCAGTAATTGATAGTAGATCCACCTCAGGCTATTGTACTTTTTTAGGTGGTAATCTTGTGACTTGGAGGAGTAAAAAACAGAATGTGGTGGCAAGATCAAGTGCTGAAGCAGAGTTCAGAGCAATGGCTCAAGGAATTTGTGAACTACTCTGGTTAAAGATTATCTTAGAAAACTTGAAGATCAAGTGGGATGGACCAATGAGACTCTACTGTGATAACAAGTCTGCAACAAGCATTGCACACAATCCTGTACAACATGACAGAACAAAACACATTGAAGTAGACCGGCATTTCATAAAGAAGAAACTAGACAGTGGGTTGATTTGTACACCTTATGTATCAATCAAGGGTCTACTTGCAGATGTGTTGACTAAAGGTCTCAGCAGTGCAACATTTCAAGGAATTATTTTCAAGCTGGGAATGAAAAATACCTATTCATCAGCTTAAGGGGGAGTGTGAGAAAACACTTATTTATAGCTGGTTGTAATCTTGTAATCTGTATATTTATATTTGTATTTCTAGAATTAAGTATTTGTATCTCTAAAATTAACGAAAATTTAGTTTCCTAGTTTAACCCCTAGTTAATTGTATATAAACTTAAGATTCTTGTATAATTGTAGATAAGCAGTTTTTCAATATACATACAGTTTTCACAAGTATAATTCTCCACATAAATTGATGCTGACTAGAAATTTGACTTTGACTCCATTAACTAATGAAATTAATTACTGTTGTTTGTTTAGAAAGTATTTTAGTAAGAATATTAATGGTATTGAAATTTTGATATACTATTAATTGAATATTATAGATTAGATGCCTAAAAATAAAACATTAAATTAGGAATTTTAAATGTATGGTTTCAACATCATTCAGTGATTTTTTTGAGATGTATCTCACGAGTTCTGATTGTTTGGTTTTTGTTATTATGATGCTTAATCTTTGAAAGTTGGATGCTGTGATTATTATTGGCATTTTTAGGAAAGGTGGACTTTCATGATAATAATTTTCTCACTTTCTTATTGATGTTTATTTAATTGAAGTTGCAAGCTATGTGACAAAATTATTCAAGAAATGATTGTTTATCCTTTGATTAGGCCCTATTTATTGATAGCTTATTAGACAATTGAAGTAAAATTATGTAGACAATTTGAAAGAGTGCTTTGCAGTAGGCCAAAAAAAGGAGCATCTTGAAGTTGTGCAAGGCGTGAAAATGCTTTCTTCTGTTGCTTTGAGATCAAAATTTTCGCTGCCTTTCTAATCGTGAAATGCATTCCTTTGCAAATGTGTATAATTTATCTGGCTCTTTAGGGTTGAAATATATATATTTTTTTAATTTGCTCACCATTTGGTTGAGATCTTTAGAGATATCTGGCTCCATGGTTTTGCCCCAAATTTGAGGTGTTATAGAAAATTTTTGGGTACTGCTGAAGAAATCTTCTGGTCAGCATGGGAAGAACACTGTTTTAGGGCTAATCTTTGCCTTTGGAGCATGTTGTACTTGGCCCCTTTTATTAGTTGCCATTTATAAACACTACATAATGTGGAGAATTTTGCTACGGAGCTGACAATAGTGGCTATAAAAAATTCCCAGTTTTGTTGTTCTAAGTCTCATCTCTTATGGTTTGCTGTTTGAATTTTATTATGGAGGAACGGTTGATAATTAGCAACAAAAAGTGGATTTTGATTGGATTATAAAATTTTATTATTAGTTGAACAAGGTTAACCAAATCTTGTTTAGATGCTACAGAAAATTATTTTTCTTTAAAATTTATATAATTTAAATTATTAATATAATTTTTAATGTTATAATAAAACATATAAATTTAATATCATCATCAAAAAATAGTTATTTTTATTTTCAAAAAATTAAATCATTTTATATCAATACGATTAATTAGATATAAATCAAATATAATATAAAATTATTATATCTTATCTATTATTTTATGCACTAAACATAACTAAAAATATTAAATAATAAGTACTATATGTAATTGGATGATTAAATTGTTAAACACTTAATTTTTTTTGTTTGAGTAATTGTTAATTATTAGATTTTTAAATTTTTTTAACCAATCAAATTTGAATTTCGTCATATTATATTTTGATTTGCCAATTTTTTTAATACATTAAAAGTTATTTGATTATAATTATAATTTTTAATGGTATATAATTTTTTAAAAACCCAAAAGAAGTGTTTTCGTATAATTATAATTTTATCTCCTCAAACCTCACGTTACGGAAAAACATGAAATCTCAATTTTTAAGCTTTGGATTATTCTTTAAAAAAATCTCAAAGAAAAAATAGAAACCAAGTGATTAATTTCTTAAAATTTTAATTTATTAATTTAATTTGTATGAAAAAAAATTAAACATTTAAAATATTTCAAATTTATAATTTTAAAAATTTGACTAAATTAAAATTTAATTAAATTACATATTATTTGAACCAATAATTACTCCAAAAGATCTCGCACCACAAGTTAAAAAAAAAAAAAAATTCATATATCTCCTTGCTAGTTTGCATGAACAATTTTATCAGCATGTCATGAACCTTTATTTTCTTTCTTTCAGCACTTTATTGAGTTTTTTTTTACTAATTATAATCAAGTGAGCCAATAAAAATTGGTGCAAATGATTAAAGTTTAAGATTTATATGTAAAGTATATAGATTTATGATAATTAGATTCAACTCTTTAATGATTTTTTTATTAATAAATAATTTATTAATTTTTAAAAATAAGATAACTTCTCTTATTGTAACCTATATTTTTTATGTATTCATTCATGAGAATTGTAGTTATTGCTGTTACAATGTGCATCATTATTGCCAATAAATGCTACTTCCTTTATAATGTGTGATGAATGTTCTAGGACTTATATTAAAACTTTGTTTTCTCAATTTTTAGAGGATACCACTTGATTTACTGCAAGGAAACAAATTTCGTAAAGAGACAATTGATTGCATAAAGCCTTTTCTAACCTTTATATCCAGGCGAGATTTTTTTTTTGTATTAGTTTGACTGGCTATTGTTTCTTGATCTTTTGGAGTTCTTGAAATTTTCTTGAAGCTGGGTCTATGTGTATATTATTTACTTCTCTTTGGTGACAAAGTCGAATACTGAAACATGTTGGTGATTTGGTAGCTGTGGCTTCATTGACCGATGAAGCTAGGTGTATGGATCTTGCAGATCGTTATATAAACAGTTAATCTGTGAAGCGAATGTTGCAGTCTGATCAGGTTTTAAGGCTTTCCCACTTCATCTTTTGTCATGGTTAATATTTGTCACTAAATTTCTTTCGATATTATTGTACTGTTCACAAACTTTTTCTACTTTTGAAGGTGGCTTTGGCAGGAAAAACTGTTGTTTTGTTCACGAAAGATGGGGGCCAACACAATAACCTTCATGACATACAGTGCATGTGGTCTGTTTTTGTTTATTACCTTCCACATGTTGTTGTCTCTAATTATAATTTGGGTAAACCTACTGAGTGTTATCCATTTTTTGAAGGTATGAACTTGCTTCTGATGAAAGTTACCTTCGACATGGTGATTTTGGAAGGGCCCTAGACAAATTTATAGCTGTGGAGAAGCACTATGCTGATATTGTTGAAGATCAATTTGATTTTCATTCTTAATGTTTGCGGAAAATGACACCACGTGTATATGTTGGAAAGCTAAAATTTAAAGATTGGTTGCATTCACATGCTTATTTTCACAAAGTAGCAGCTGGAGCCATTAGGTGAACATTTTTGTTAGGATCTGCAACCTTTTCAATGATTTGCAATAGACTTATTCTGTTTGGTTGTGGCCTGTACGTGTAAAATGCTATGCAAGCTCTGTTGTCTACTTGTCTGGGTGCTTTTAGCGTCTGTCACCTATTGTTGATCAACACATGCATGTGATGCTTCCTTTTGGGTTATATTCCTCTTTGCCTCCCTCTTTTTCCCTTTGTCTTTTGGGGAATGGGGGATTATTGCATACATATATGTTGCATTAATCGTATGTTGCAATGATGTGTTGTCTGAACCTTGCTTTCAAAACATGAAAAACTTCCTAAAGGTAATTGTTGTTCATTACTTACCCTTGTACAACTATTCATTTGTTAATAATTAGACACTCCCATTATGATATCCAATCTAATTGAAGACTCTTCTAGCAGCCCCTCCATCAATAGGAGAGGGGATATCATATCAAGATTTCTGATTCCCCTCCCCTACTCTAACTTTTCCTTGAATCCTAGACGTAAGGATTTTCAACATTTTTTAAGATAAAACCTTGCTAAGTTTATAATCAAAAAAGTATCAAGAGTCCTTTTCCTGCACTTGTTTTTGCTAGAGAAAATTTTTTGAGTCATGAGCAAAGCAGAATATAGGGTTTCAAGTTTTTTGTTGATCAAGCAACAACCTAATTTGAACCGGGGAATAAGGGATTTGCGATCCCCTGCCTTACCGGTTAGCCATGTCACCAAAGGTTAGAAACCAAAAAGAATGAGTGTATCCCCTTTATAACTTTAGTTATAGATTGGATCCATACCTTCAATTAGTTATAGTATCTCAAGTAAAAAAATTAGTATTGTTCTTTTTTTCTTTCAATAAAAAAAATTCTTAATTTGATTTATATTATAATGTAATAATATAACAACAATTATGAGTCTAGGTAAACCCCATAACGAAAGTTATTACACGACAACAAAAAGTTTAACCCAACAATGAAAAGCAGCTTGAGGTTTTTATTCTTTTCATCCCTATGCCATTATGAAAAATTTTATCTTTACGAGTACCCATTTGCATGTTCATTGATTTATGATTTGGGTGAGTGTTTTTTGATTTCATTTTGTGTCTCTTGTCATCTATTGTCTTGCTTATAAGTACTCTAGTTTAAGGGTACCCATTTACCTATACTGCTAGTTCATACATTTGAAGATTTTATCTTGATTAATGAGGAGGTTAAATAATTTGATAGAATTTCAAGCTATTGCTATTGGAAATTACCTTCTGCAGATGTTTAGCTCAGAAATCAGATTGATTTAGTTAGATATATGAGGTTTGATTAGGAGACACTGTCTGGTGTAATATAAAAGATTTTGGCTGAGGGGCTCAAATGAGCAAGTTCAAGGCCTGAAAGTAACCTCATTGTGTAAAAAATGTTGAATCCTAAAGGCTAGGAACATTTTTCAAATGACTCTTCTTGGTTTCTCATCCTTTATTAACAGGATTGAGGCTGAGTAATGATCCTCCTTATGAGGGAAGATTATTCAAAAGGCTGTTTAGAAAGCTTTCTCCAAATTGCTATAAAAACCAACCATCATAGCAAAACGGCAGTGTGTGTTTCTTCATTTTTGGGTTCTTCCACACACTGAAATAACCTTTGCATATCCACAGAAGCTGACCTCAACCTCTGGACCTTGTGATCCTTTATGTTGAGTTGATGAAGCTAGCTCGTTAGATTTCGAAGTTACTTACCAGCCAAAGAGTAATTTGTTGAAAACTATTGGTGTTTTCACAGCAACTTTAACAGGGCTGTGGCAATTAACCTATCATGGGTTACCAACATCCAGGTTTATCTTTAATTTCTTGTGCAATCCTTTCTTTGTAGGTTGTAATAATTTTTTCATCTTTGGCCAATATTTTGTATATTCTTGTATTATCCACAGAAGCCTTTCTTAATTTGATCTAATTTCATAATGTATATTTCTATGGCATTGCTTTTTGTAATAGGATATGCAGGCATTATCTTTAAAGAATTTCTAGCCTTCAATAAAAGTGGAATAGATTGTTGATGGCTGTGAGTTTATGGGTGGTAAGGAACATAAGGGTAAGAATGATTCTCAGATGTTTAGGATTGGACTGTGTTTTTTTGCTGTCCCTCTTATTGTAGTTTGCATCATATTTATCATTCTCATAAATTGGGATGAAAACACAAAATTCTGTTGCGTATTGGATGCTTTATTCGGTACTATGTCAAAGTTCAACCTGTTTCTCTCATGTTCATTGGTGGTGGCCTCATGACCCGATATTCATTCAAGAGTTAATGAAATACAGGATGCTTGGGCTCTTAACTTATTTCCTGATCTACTAGTTTTATTGGTCTATGTTTTTTGGTGAACAATGGCTTGTCTTTTTATGAAGTGATCATTGCAATTTAATATCCTTTATTTTTAATTTATGTTGGAGCCCACTTCCCATTTAAAGGAAGGAGCATCTCCAATTTAAACCAATTCCAAGGAACTACCCTAGCAATGAATTAAGATAGCAAAACTAGGTACCTACCCCCATGGTCAATTGAGAGAGCCAAAGTTTGTGTTTGTGTGGCTTGTTACCATCACTAGGCATTCTGCAAATGGTTACTATGACTATCTCCCTTTATTAATGGAATTCTATGGTCTACTTATGCTGATGCATCTGACTTCTGTATCGAAAACTTTTTTTTTTATCATTTTCTTATTTATTTCTGCCTTTATCTGTTAATACTTGTGTAATAATGCTTGGGCCATTCACATTTGTAGGCTTCTTCAACTGATTTAGCTGTTTCAAAGCTGAAACATGCATCTGTTGAATCATTTTTTCTTGCTTGGTGCAATGACCATTGTAGAGATAGTTGATGCCCCTCAAGGATTTGAGCTGGTTACTGACAATATAACCACTCTAAAGCCACAAACTCTGCTTTGGGTGGTGAGTTGATTTCTTTCTGCTATAGTCATACTGACAATTTTATCATTAATGGTTCATATATGAATCTAATTGAGAGTTCAGTTGCACGGTGAAGCATACCCTGTGACCTAATTTACCCACCAACCGTGAAATTTTTCTAGTGTGTATAAACCAATGATGTAGATGATTACAACTAATAAGATGGATTCAAAAGAATCTTAAATGTGCATACTTATGTGTCATGGCTAAAGTTATTAATTTGTCGAAGAAAATTGGAGAAAGGATAAAAAAAATGCAAAAGTTATGTTAAAGTATTCATTAGTTTCTTTTCATGATTCAAGTCCAATCTCACCTCCTGAAAATTAAAAAATTAGCTCTTAAAATTTTTAAATCTTGGCCCATTCGTGTCTCAAACCAGTGCACTAAAAGAGCCTTTGTAGTTAATTTTAAATTATAAGATAAAGATTTGATGTTGCAACTTAATAAAAAAGACCTTAATTATGTCTTACCTTGAAGAATAAAGCAAACGATGGCTTTTTGTATTTGCTCTAAGCCTTAATTGTAAATATTCTTATTTGATTAAAATCTCTTTTAGCGTTTTCCAATCAATAGATGTTAGTATTTTGAATTTTTTTGATGGTATAGGATTTTTGTAATTATCATTCAGAAACTACATTTTTAGGAAGATCAATTATCATTTAATGTTTTACTCATAGAAATCTATTAATTTTTGCATTAATGATACTAAAATGGAGAGAGGTTATCTAGGTGAGTACAAATACCAATATTTTCATCATGTTTATTTATGACATTGGTTGTAAAGTAGTGGGATATTCATAGAACAAATGTAATTTTTTTAATGGATTTTTCTTTTTGGTTCCAAAGGAACTTATCGAGGCTACTGCTTTGCGATACCATATGTTGAATGATATGCCACTTCAAAAGAAAGCTTACCTCTTTTCATATTGTATTCTCTAAAACTCTAAATACGTGTCTTTTTTCATTTTTCATTAAATGTGTGTTCTCATTGAGTTTTTCTTATGTTATGTTATTATTATTCATTGAGAAAGTAAGTTAATGTTATCTTAAGGTTAGGGTTAGTCTTCAACAGTATAAGGCCTTATATTTAAAAAGTAATGGATAATTATCTTAGGGTTGTATTGGGATTTAATTTATTTAGGATATATTGGAGGTTTTGAGTTTAAATTAAGGTTATAATACTTTATTTGTGAGCTTGGGGTTGTTCAATCAGTAAAATGAGTTGGTAATGAATGTGGTTAGCTGTTGCTTTATTCATTTCTTATTGCCTTACTTTTACTTTATTTGCTAGCTGTCCTTGTCTTCATTTTGTTTACTTGCTGCATTGGTTTTGATCAGTTTTGGCTTGTTTTTTTTGTAGTTGTTGCATGGCCTCCAAGTTCTTCTATTTTTATTTCTCAAATAGCATTGTTATAGTTATACTTGGGGGAAACACTAAAATTATCCTATGGCATGACAATTGTGTTTAACTCAACTAGTATGTAATTGTTATATGACACGTTGAATGGAAACAATAATATCCCTAAGCATCTCTATAGATGTCTTTTCTTGTTGAGATTTTGTTTTCATGTTTGGTTTTGGTCCACTAAGATTATTTGGTTCCATAACAATTGCATTTAACTTAAGTGGTATGGACTTATTATATCACATCTTGCTGATTTTAGAATGGGACATGACTTTGAATGAAGCTTCCTCTTGTTATTTGGCTCTTTGGAATGGAAACATAATATTCCTAAGCATTTTTGTCGATATCTTTTCTCATTAAGATTTTGTTATATCAGATTCTTCTTGTTTCATTTTTTCATTTTTTGTGTACACGAGTTGAGTTTTGCAATTTTGCTTTTGAAAAAAATCTTTGGATTGTGGTTTCGTAAGTATGATTGTTATTTGGTAGTCTCTATGGAGCTCAATGGATTGTGTGCTTGCAAGCTTGCAAAGATGAGAAGAATTAGAGATTCAAATTTGTATAGCTGTGTTGTGCATGTTAGGAGTTAGTTATTTTTTGTTGGTTCAACTTTATTGCTTGATGGACTAATTTCTTAGATTTAATTTCTGAAACTAAATTCCACCAAACCCAAAGATTGAGTGTTTAAAAGGAAGATTCCTTGCCTCTTTTGTTATTGGAGTTAGTTATCATCTTTGACCATTCATAGTTTTCATTTTTTTCTCATTGAGGCTTTGTTATGTCATGTTTTGATTTTTCTTGTGACACATTTATCTATATTAGTTTAGTTTTTGAAATTTAACTTTTTGAAAAACCCCCTAGTTGTGGCTTCTTAAGTATGGATATTATTTAATAATTGTCTGCTCTAAGCGAATGGCTTGCATGATAAGAAGGAATTCAATTTCTATGCCTCTTGTATGTGTATATTTTGCAAGTTTCTTGTTTTGTTTGTTACAATGTTTTTGTTGTAGGATAGAATAGTTTTTCTTTTAATTTTTGAAACTTAATTTTGACAAGAATAAAAATTACTACTTAAAAAAAAGATTATCTGTATGATCTGTGTGCTCTAAGCAAATGGCTTGCCGTATAATGTCAATTCAATTTTTGTGCATCTTGTGTGTGTATGCATCTTTTGAGAGTTTTTTGTTATGTTGATTTCACTCTGTTTGTTAGGTTAAATTTCTAAAAGTGTCTTTGTGAAACTTATGCGCTATGCGCTCTAAAAACAACTTGCAGTGTAGGAAGAATTAAAGATTCTAAAGTTGTATGTGTAGGATTTAAGGATTAAAAATTTGTGTGACTGTGTATAAGAGTTTCCTTGTTGTTTTTCTCTTTGTGTGCTCTAAGCTAATGGCTTGCATGATTAACTGAATTCAATTTCTGTGCCTGATATGTGTGTAGATGTATTTTGAGAATATTTTGTTTTGTTGATTTCACTTTGTTTGTTACAGAACATGTTGGTTTGTTGGGTTCAATTTCTGAAACTTAATTTTGACATGCATCGTGATCAAATGTTTAAAAAAAAGATTATTTTCTTTTGCTAGATTTTTTAAAACTCTAAATGTGTATGGGAGTTTCCTTGTTTTGTAATGTAGACGAAATTAAAGATTTTAAATTTCTATGATTGTGTAGCATTTAAAGATTAAAAATTTGTGACTGTGTATGAGAGTTTCCTTGTTGTTTTTCTCCTAGTGTGCTTCAAGCAGTGAAGTCATTTCTATGCCTCTTATGTGTGTAGGTATGTGTTTAGAAAAATTTTTATTTTGTTGGTTTCACTCTATTTGTTACAGGACAGATTGGTTTGCTAGATTTAATTTCTGTAATTTAATTTTGACGTGCATTGTGATTGAATGCTTGAAAGGAAGATTATTTCCTTTTGCTGGATTCTTTGAAACTCTAAATATATATTGTCATAGGCTCTCGGTGTCTTTCTCATTGAGATTGTCTCTAGATTCTTCTTGTGTCATTTTTAAACTTTTACATAAATTAGGGCTTTGTAACTTTACTTTAAAAAATTTCTTGGGTTCTTCCTTTAGTGTGATTTGTGATTCGTTGGTCTCTATGAAACTTATGCACTATGTGCTCCAAAAACGACTTGCAGTGTAAGAGAAATTAAGGATTCTAAAGTTACATGTGTGTAAGATTTAAGGATTAAAAATTTGTGTGACTGTGTATGAGAGTTTCTTTATTTTTCTCTTTGTGTGCTTTAAGCTAATGACTTGCATGATTAGCTGAATTCAATTTCTGTGTCTGATATGTGTAGGTGTATTTTGAGAGTTTTTTGTTTTGTTGATTTCACTCTGTTTGTTACAGAACAAGTTGATTTGTTGAGTTCAATTTTTAAAACTTAATTTTGACATGTATTGTGATCAAATGTTTAAAAGAAAGATTATTTTCTTTTGCTGGATTCTTTGAAACTCTAAATGTGTATGAGAGTTTCTTTGTTTGGTAATGTAAAGGGAATTAAAGATTCTAAATTTTTATGATTTTGTAGCATTTAAGGATTAAAAATTTATGTGACAGTGTGAGAATTTCGTATTGTTTTTCTCTTGTGTGCTTCAAGCAGTGAATTCAATTTTTGTGCCTCTTATGTGTGTAGGTATGTGTTTAGAGAGATTATTTTGTTGGTTTCATTCTATTTGTTACAGTGCATATTGATTTGCTAGGTTCAATTTTTGTAATTTAATTTTGACATGCATTGTGGTTGAATGCTTAAAAGGAAGATTATTTCTTTTTGCTGGATTCTTTGAAACTCTAAATATATGTTGTTATAGGCTCTCAGTTGATGTCTTTCTCATTGAGATTGTCTCTGGATTCTTTGTCATTTTTAAATTTTTACATAAATTAGGACTTTGTAACGTTACTTTGAATAATTCCTTAGGTTGTTCTTCCTTTAGTGTGATTTATGATTCGTTGGTCTCTATGAAACTTATGCGTTATGTGCTCCAAGAACGACTTGCAGTGTAAGAAAAATTAAAAATTCTAAAGTTGCATGTGTGTAAGATTTAAGGATTAAAAATTTGTGTTGCTGTGTATGAGAGTTTCCTTGTTTTTCTCTTTTTATGCTCTAAGCTAATAACTTGCATGATTAACTGAATTCAATTTCTGTGCCTAATGTGTGTGTAGGTGTATTTTGAGAGTTTTTTGTTTTGTTTTGAAATTAACTTTTTGAAAAACCCCTTAGTTGTGACTTTTTAAATGTGGATATTATTTAGTGATTATCTGCTCTAAGCGAATGGCTTACATGATAAGAAAAAATTCAATTTTTGTGCCTCTTGTATGTATATATTTTGCAAGTTTCTTGTTTTGTTTGTTACAATCTTTTTGTTGTAAGATATAATAATTTTTCTTTTAATTTTTAAAACTTAATTTTGACAAGGATAAAAATTGCTGCTTAAAAAGAAGATTATCTGTATGGACTGTGTGCTCTAAACAAATGACTTGCAGTACAAAGTCAATTCAAGAAATTTTCCAAAGTAAAGTTACAAAGCCCTAAATTATGTAAAAATTTAAAAATAACACAAGAATCCAAAGACAATCTCAATGAAAAAAAGACACCAACTGAGAGCCTATGACAACATATATTTAGAGTTTTCAAGAATCCAGAAAAAAAATAATCTTACTTTTAAGCATTCAACCACAATGCATGTCAAAATTAAATTACAAAAATTAAACCTAGCAAACCAATCTACCCTGTAACAAATAGAGTGAAACTAACAAAATAAAAACATCTCTAAACACATACCTACACACACAAGAGGCACAGAAATTGAATTCACTGCTTGAATCACAAACCACACTAAAGGAAGAATAACCCAAGAAAATTTTCAAAGTAAAATTATAAAGCCCTAATTTATGTAAAAATTTAAAAATGACACAAGAAAAATCCAGAGACAATCTCAATGAGAAAGACACCGAGAGCATATGACAACATATATTTAGAGTTTCAAAGAATCCAGCAAAAAGAAATAATCTTCCTTTCAAGCATTCAACCATAATGCACGTCATAATTAAATTACAAAAATGAAACCTAACAAACCAATCTGCTCTGTAACAAATAGAGTGAAACCAACAAAATAAAAACCTCCCTAAACATATACCTACTCACACAAGAGGCACAGAAATTGAATTAACTGCTTGAAGCACACAAGGAGAAAAGCAACAGGGAAACTCCCATACACAGCCACAAATTTTTAATCATTAAATGCTACACAACCATAGAAATTTAGAATCCTTAATTCACCTTACACTACAAAACAACAAGAAAACTCCTTACACATATTTAGAGTTTCAAAGAATCCAACAAAAGGAAATAATCTTCCTTACATTTGACCACAATGCATGTCAAAATTAAGTTTCAGAAATTGAAACCCAACAAAACAAAAAACTCCCAAAAATACACCTACACACACATTAGGCACAGAAATTGAATTTAACTAATCATGCAAGCCATTAGCTTAGAGCACACAAAGAGAAAAACAAGGAAACTCCCATACACAACCACATAAATATTTAATCCTTAAATCCTACACACATACAACTTTAGAATCCTTAATTCCCCCTACACTACAAGTCATTCTTGGAACACATAACGCATAAGTTTCATAGAGACCAACGAATCACAAACCACACTAAAAGAAGAACAACCTGAGGAATTTTCCAAAGTAAAGTTACAAAGCCCTAATTTATGTAAAGATTTAAAAATGACACAAAAAGAATCCAGAGAGAATCTCAATAAGAAAGACACCAACTGAAAGCCTATGACAACATATATTTAAAGTTTCAAAGAATTCAGCAAAAAGAAATAATATTTCTTTTAAGCATTCAACCACAATGCATGTCAAAATTAAATTACAAAAATTGAACCTAGCAAACCAATCTGCCCTGCAACAAATAGAGTGAAACCAACAAAATAAAACCCTCCCTAAACACATACCTACACACACGAGTCGCAGAAATTTAATTCACTGCTCGAAGCACACAAGGAGAAAAACAACAGGAAAACTTCCATACACACAGCCACAAATTTTTAATCCTTAAATGCTACACAACCATAAAAATTTAGAATCCTTGATTCCCCCTACATTGCAAAGCAACAAGGAAACTCCCATACACATATTTAGAGTTTCAAAGAATCCAACAAAAAGAAATAATCTTCCTTTTAAACATTTGACTACAATGCATGTCAAAATTAAGTTTCAGAAATTGAACCCAACAAACCAACCTATTCTATAACAAACAGAGTGAAATCAACAAAACAAAAAACTCCCAAAAAATACCTACACACACATCAGGCACAGAAATTGAATTCAGCTAATCATGCAAGCCATTAGCTTAGAGCACACAAAGAGAAAAACAAGGAAACTCCCATACACAGCCACACAAATTTTTAATCCTTAAATCCTACACACATACAACTTTAGAATCCTTAATTCCCCCTACACTGCAAGTCGTTCTTGGAGCACATAGCGCATAAGTTTCATAGAGACCAACGAATCACAAACCACACTAAAGGAAGAACAACCCAAGGAATTTTCCAAAGTAAAGTTACAAAGCCCTAATTTATGTAAAAATTTAAAAATGACACAAGAAGAATCCAGAGACAATCTCAATGAAAAAGACACCAACTGAGAGCCTATGACAACATATATTTAGAGTTTCAAAGAATCCAGCAAAAGGAAATAATCTTCCTTTCAAGCATTCAACCACAATGCATGTCAAAATTAAATTACAGAAATTGAACCTAGCAAACCAATCTGTCCTGTAACAAATAGAGTGAAACCAACAAAATAAAACCCTCCCTAAACACATACCTACACACACAAGAGGCACAGAAATTGAATTCACTGCTTGAAGCACACAAGGAGAAAACAACAGGAATACTGTCATACCACACAGCCACATAAATTTTTAATCCTTAAATGCTACACAACCATAGAAATTTAGAATCCTTAATTCCCCCTACACTACAAAGCAACAAGGAAACTCCCATACACATATTTAGAGTTTCAAAGAATCCAGCAAAAGGAAATAATCTTCCTTTTAAACATTTGACCACAATGCATGTCAAAATTAAGTTTCAGAAATTGAACCCAACAAACCAACCTGTTCTGTAACAGAGTGAAATCAACAAAACAAAAAACTCCCAAAATACACCTACACACATCAGGCACAGAAATTGAATTCAGCTAATCATGCAAGCCATTAGCTTAGAACACACAAAGAGAAAAACAAGGAAACTCCCATACACAGCCACACAAATTTTTAATCCTTAAATCCTACACACATACAACTTTAGAATCCTTAATTCCCCCTACACTGCAAGTCGTTCTTGGAGCACATCGCGCATAAGTTTAATAGAGACCAACGAATCACAAACCACACTAAAGGAAGAACAACCCAAGGAATTTTTCAAAGTAAAGTTACAAAGCCCTAATTTATGTAAAAGTTTAAAAATAAAACAAGAAGAATCAAGACACAATTTCAATGAAAAAGACACCAACTGAGAGACTATGACAACATATATTTAGAATTTCAAAGAATCCAGCAAAACGAAATAATCTTCCTTTTAAGCATTCAAGCCCAATGCATGTCAAAATTAAGTTTTAGAATTTTAACCTAACAAAAAGAGTGAAACCAACATAACAAAAAACTCTCAAAATACACCTACACACACCAAGATGCACAAAAATTGAATTCACCTTATACTGCAAGCCATTGCTTAGAGCACACAGCCCATACAGATAATCTTCTTTTTAAGCAGCAATTTCTATCCTCGTCAAAATTAAGTTTCAGAAATTAAAAGAAAGAAACCATTCTATCCTACAAAAAGATTGTAACAAACAAAACAAGAAACTTGCAAAATATACATACACGAGGCATAGAAATTGAATTCCTCCTTATCATGCAAGCCATTCGCTTAGAGCAGACAACTACTAAATAATATCCACACTTAAGAAGCCACAACTAAGGGCTTTTTCAAAAAGTTAAATTCCAAAAACTAAACTAATATAGATAAATGTGTCAAAAAAAAAATCAAAACATGACATAACAAAGCCTCAATGAGAAAAAAACGAAAACTATGAATGGCCAAAGATGATAACTAACTCCAATAACAAAAGAGGCAAGGAATCTTCCTTTTAACACTCAACCTTTGGGTTTGGTGGTACTTAGTTTCAGAAATTAAACCTAAGAAATTAATCCATCAAGCAATAAAGTTAAACCAACAAAAAATAACTAACTCCTAACATGCACAACACACAGCTATACAAATTTGAATCTCTAATTCTTCCCATCTTTGCAAGCTTGCAAGCACACAATCCATTGAGCTCCATAGAGACTACCAAATAACAATCATACTTACGAAACCACAATCCAAAGATTTTTTCGAAAGCAAAATTACAAAACTCAACTCATGTACACAAAAAATGAAAAAATGAAACAAGAAGAATCTGATATAACAAAATCTTAATGAGAAAAGATATCGACAGAAATCTTAGGAATATTATATTTCCATTTCAAAGAGCCAAATAACAAGAGAAAGCTTCATTCAAAGTCACGTCCCATTCTAAAATCAGCAAGATGTGATATAATAAGTCCATACCACTTAAGTTAAATGCAATTGTTATGGAACCAAATAATCTTAGTAGACCAAAACCGAACATGAAAACAAAATCTCAACAAGAAAAGACATCTATAGAGATGCTTAGAGATATTATTGTTTCCATTCAACGTGTCATATAACAATTACATACTAGTTGAGTTAAACACAATTGTCATGCCATAGGATAATTTTAGTGTTTCCCCCAAGTATAACTATAACAATGCTATTTGAGAAATAAAAATAGAAGAACTTGGAGGCCATGCAACAACTAAAAAAAAAGCAATCCAAAACTGATCAAAACCAATGCAGCAAGTAAACAAAATGAAGACAAAGACAGCTAGCAAATAAAGTAAAAGTAAGGCAATAAGAAATGAATAAAGCAACAGCTAACCACATTCATTACAACTCATTTTACTGATTGAACAACCCCAAGCTCACAAATAAAGTATTATAACCTTAACCTAAACTCAAAACCTCCAATATATCCTAAATAAATTAAACCCCAATACAACCCTAAGATAATTATCCATTACTTTCTAAATAGAAGGCCTTATATTGTTAAAGACTAACCCTAACCTTAAGACAACATTAACTTACTTTCTCAATGAATAATCATAACATAAGAAAAACTCAATGAGAACACATATCTAATGAAAGATGAAAAAAGACACGTATTTAGAGTTTTAGAGAATACAATATGAAACGAGGTAAGCTTTCTTTTGAAGTGGCATATCATTCAACATATGGTATCTCAAAGCAGTAGCCTCAATAAGTTCCTTTGGAACCAAAAAGAAAAATCCATTAAAAAAAATTACATTTGTTCTGTGAATATCCCACTACTTTACAACCAATGCCATAAATAAACATGATGAAAATATTGGTATTTGTACTCACCTAGATAACCTCTCTCCATTTTAGTATCATTAATGCAAAAATTAATAGATTTCTATGAGCAAAACATTAAATGATAATTGATCTTCCTAAAAATGTAGTTTCTCAATGATAATTACAAAAATCCTATACCATCAAAAAAATCCAAAATACTAACATCTATTGATTGGCAAATGCTAAAAGAGATTTTAATCAAACAAGAATATTTACAATTAAGGCTTAGGGCAAATACTAAAGGCCATCGTCTGCTTTATTCTTCAAGGTAAGACATAATTAAGGTCTTTTTGATTAAGTTGCAACATCAAATCTTTATCTTATAATTGAAAATTAACTACAAAGGCTCTTCAGTGCACTGGTTTGGGACATGAATGGGCCAAGATTTAAAAATTTTAAGAGCTTAATTTTTTAATTTCCAGGAGGTGAGATTGGACTTGAATCATGAAAAGCAACTAATGAATACTTTAACATAACTTTTGCATTTTTTTTTATCCTTTCTCCAATTTTCTTCGGCAGGTTAATAACTTTAGCCATGACACATAAGTATGCACATTTAAGATTCTTCTGAATCCATCTTATCAGTTTTAATCATCTACATCATTGGTTTATACCCACTAGACAAATTTCACGGTCGGTGGGTAAATTAGGCCACAGGGTATGCTTCAATGTGCAATTGAACTCTCAATTAGATTCATATATGAACCATTAATGATAAAATTGTCAGTATGACTATAGCCGAAAGAAATCAACTCACCACCCAAAGCGGAGTCCGTGGCTTTAGAGTGGTTATATTGTCAGTAACCAGCTCAAATCCTTGAGGGGCATCAACTATCTCTACAATGGTCATTGCACCAAGCAAGAAAAAACGATCAGCAGATGCATGTTTCAGCTCTAAAACAGCTAAATCAGTTGAAGGAGCCTACAAATGTGAATGGCCCAAGCATTATTACACAAGTATTAACAGATAAAGGCGAAATAAATAAGAAAATGATAAAAAAAAAATTTCCATACAGAAGTCAGATGCATCAGCATAAGTAGACCATAGAATTCCATTAATAAAGGGAGATAGTCATAGTAACCATTTGCAGAATTCCTAGTGATGGTAACAAGCCACACACAAACACAAACTTTGGCTCTCCCAATTGACCATGGGGGTAAGTACCTAGTTTTGCTATCCTAATTCATTGCTAGGGTAGTTCCTTGGAATTGGTTTAAATTGGAGATGCTCCCTCCTTTAAATGGGAAGTGGGCTCCAACATAAATTAAAAATAAAGGATATTAAATTGCAATGATCACTTCATTAAAAGACAAGCCATTGCTCACCAAAAAACATAGACCAATAAAACTAGTAGATCAGGAAATAAGTTTAGAGCCCAAGCATCCTGTATTTCATTAACTCTTGAATGAATACCGGGTCATGAGGCCACCACCAATGAACATGAGAGAAACAGGTTGAAACCTGACATAGTACCGAATAAAGCATCCAATACGCAACAGAATTTTGTGTTTTCATCCCAATTTATGAGAATGATAAATATGATGCAAACTACAAGAAGAGGGACAGCAGAAAAACACAGTCCAATCCTAAACATCTGAGAATCATTCTTACCCCTATTCTCCTTACCACCCATAAACTCACAGCCATCAACAATCTATTCCACTTTTAT
Source organism: Durio zibethinus (assembly GCF_002303985.1). The sequence goes on along the minus strand of NW_019167961.1, from coordinate 8,689 downwards.
TGAAGGCTAGAAATTCTTCAAAGATAATGCCTGCATATCCTATTACAAAAAGCAATGCCATAGAAATATGCATTATGAAATTAGATCAAATTAAGAAAGGCTTCTGTGCATAATACAAGAATATAAAAAATATTGGTCAAAGATGAAAAAATGATTACAACCTACAAAGAAAGGATTGCACAAGAAATTAAAGATAACCTGGATGTTGGTAACCCATGATAGGTTAATTGCCATAGTCCCTGTTAAAGCTGCTGTGAAAACACCAATAGTTTTCAACAAATTAGTCTTTGGCTGGTAAGTAACTTCAAAATCTAACGAGCTAGCTTCATCAACTCAACATAAAGGATCACAAGGTCCAGAGGTTGAGGTCAACTCCTGTTGATATGCAAAGGTTATTTCAGTGTGTGGAAGAACCCAAAAATGAAGAAACACAGACATTGCCGTTTTGCTATGATGGTTGGTTTTTATAGCAATTTGGAGAATGCTTTCTAAACAGCCTTTTGAGTAATCTTCCCTTATAAAGAGGATCATTACTCAGCCTCAATCCTGCCAATGAAGGATGAGAAACCAAGAAGAGTCATTTGAAAAATGTTCCTAGCCTTTAGGATTCATCATTTTTTACACAATGAGGCTACTTTCAGGACTTGAACTTGCTCATTTGAGCCCCTCAGCCAAAATCTTTTATATTACACCAGACAGTGTCTCCTAATCAACCCTCATATATCTAACTAAATCAATCTGATTTCTGAGCTAAACATCTGCAGAAGGTAATTTCCAATAGCAATAGCTTGAAATTCTATCAAATTATTTGACCTCCTCATTAACCAAGATAAAATCTTCAAATGTATGAACTAGCAGCACAGGCAAATGGGTACCCTTAAACAGGAGTACTTATAAGCAAGACAATAGATGACAAAAGACACAAAATGAAATCAAAAAACACTCACCCAAATCATAAATCAATGAACATGCAAATGGGTACTCATAAAGATAAAATTTTTCATCATGGCATAGGGATGAAAAAAACAAAAACCTCAAGCTGCTTTTCATTGTTGGGTTGAACTTTTTGTTGCCGTGCAATAACTTTCGTTATGGGTTTTACCTAGAGTCATAATTGTTGTTATATTATTACATTATAATATAAATCAAATTAAGAATTTTTTTTATTGAAAGAAAAAAAGAACAATACTAATTTTTTTACTTGAGATACTATAACTAATTGAAGGTATGGATCCAATCTATAACTAAAGTTATAAAGGGGATACACTCATTCTTTTTGGTTTCTAACCTTTGGTGACATGGATAACCAGTAAGGCGGGGATTGCGAATCCCTTATTCCCCGGTTCAAATCAGGTTGTTGCTTGATCAACAAAAAACTTGGAACCCTATATTCTGCTTTGCTCATATGACTAAAAAAATTTTCTCTAGCAAAACAAGTGCAAGAAAATGACTCTTGATACTTTCTTGAAATTATAAACTTAGCAAGGTTTTGTCTTCAAAAATGTTGTAAATCCTTACGTCTAGGATTCAAGGAAAAATTAGAGTAGGGGAGGGGAATCAGAAATCTTGATATGATATCCCCTCTCCTATTAATGGAGGGGCTGCTAGAAGAGTCTTCAATTAGATAGGATATCATAATGGGAGTGTCTAATTATTAACAAATGAATAGTTGTGCAAGGGTAAGTAATGAACAACAGTTACCTTTAGGAAGTTTTTCATGCTTTGAAAGCAAGGTTCAGACAACACATCATTGCAACGTATGATTAATGCAACATATATGTATGCAATAATCCCCCATTCCCCAAAAGACAAAGGGAAAAAGAGAGAGGCAAAAAGGAATCTAACCCAAAATGAACCATCACATGCATGTGTTGATCAACAATAGGTGACAGACGCTAAAAGCACCCAGACAAGTAGACAACAGAGCTTGCATAGCATTTTACACGTACAGGCCACAACCAAACAGAATAAGTCTATTGCAAATCATTGAAAAGGCTGCAAATCCTAACAAAAATGAAGCATCACGTGCATGTGTTGATCAACAATAGGTGACAGACGCTAAAAGCACCCAGACAAGTAGACAACAGAGCTTGCATAGCATTTTACACGTACAGGCCACAACCAAACAGAATAAGTCTATTGCAAATCATTGAAAAGGCTGCAGATCCTAACAAAAATGTTCACCTAATGGCTCCAGCTGCTACTTTGTGAAAATAAGAATGTGAATGCAACCAATCTTTAAATTTCAGCTTTCCAACATATGCATGTGGTGTCATTTTCCGCAAACAATAAGAATGGAAATCAAATTGATCTCCAGTAATATCAGCATAGTGCTTCTCCACAGCTATAAATTTCTCCAGTGCCCGTCCAAAATCACCATGTCGAAAGCAACTTTCATCATAAGCAAGTTCATACCTTCAAAAGATGGATAACACTCAGTAGGTGTACCCAAATTATAATTAGAGACAACAACATGTGGAAGGTAATAAACAAAAACAGACCACATGAAGGTTGTTGTGCTGGCCCCCATCTTTCGTGAACAAAACAGCAGTTTTTCCTGCCAAAGCCACCTTCAAAAGTAGAAAAAGTTTGTGAACAGTACAATAATACCGAAAGAAATTTAGTGACAAATATTAACCATTACAAAAGATGAAGTGGGGAAGCCTTAGAACCTGATCAGACTGCAACATTCGCTTCACAGATTAACTGTTTATATAGCGATCTGCAAGATCCATACACCTAGCTTCATCTGTCAATGAAGCCACAGCTACCAAATCACCAACATGTTTCAGTATCCGACTCTATCACCAAAGAGAAGTAAATAATATACACATAGACCCAGCTTCAAGAAAATTCCAAGAACTTCTCCAAAAGATCAAGAAACAATAGCCAGTCAAACTAAAAAACACCAGTCAAACTAATATAAAAAAAAAAAAATCTCACTTGGATATAAAGGTTAGAAAAGGCTTAATGCAATCAATTGCCGCTTTACGAAATTTGTTTCCTTGCAGTAAATCAAGTGGTATCCTCTAAAAATTGAGAAAACAAAGTTTTAATATAAGTCCTAGAACATTCATCACACATCATAAAGGAAGTAGCATTTATTGGCAATAATGATGCACATTGTAACAGCAATAATTACAATTCTCATGAATGAATACATAACAAATGTAGGTTACAGGAAGAAACAATTTAAATACATCCTCACTGCATGAGTCAAATTCCAAAAGCTCTAGAGTTTGACACTTTATTTCAATCATGCCATAACCTGGCCCATCGTCAAAAGGTTTTTATGTAGGAAAGTCAGTTTAACTAAAAGAATGAGATAAAGATAGCCACTAATAAAAGAATTAGCCACCATGTCAACTCTCTAGGGGTGAAGCATTTGAAAGCATAATTTTAACCACCTAGAGTTCTTACTATTGTCACATCAAGACATCAATGAAGTATTTCAGCATAATACCACAACTATCTATTTCTAGATTATTTAAGAATATCACAAGCCATCGAATGGACTGTGTCTATTGTAGAAGCACATCACTAGATTTTTGTCACAATTTCTTATCAAGCCATCAAGAAAAACAAGATCCCTACAAGAGTATTTGTAAAAATAGCTGCCCCTCCTCTCTCTAGAAAAGGGGAGAAAGCTTGATAGCTCTACAAAAAAGTAAGGTTTTCGTTGGATTTGCATCATGTGATTCTATAAATAAGAGAGAGAAGAAATCCAGAGTAAATATAATGAACAGAACATCCCGAGGTACCATTTGGAGCTCATTAAAAAAAATACCAAACAGAAAATCAAATTAATATGACTAACAGCTAAGACATAATAAAACAGCTTACACTAGCAATATCATTATCTACAGTCTATAACGAGAACACATTTTATCATCAGAAAAAAATAGAAAAAAATCAAATCGGGCATTATTTGAAGTAAAAAAATTTAAATAAAATTAAGATGGTAGAAATCAAACCTTCAAAAGGTCTCCAAATTCCTCACACATTCCAATTTGTCCTCCACCAACTAATTCTCTACTTTGTTTGGATTGACCAATGGCCGAGAAAAATTCCTTCCCCTCAAAGGAATTAATTTCCCTCTTATTAGATCAAGAACCCTAATTTCCCAACCTAATCTTGATGCCCAATCTCAAGGAAAGTTGAATCGACTCATTACTTGCTTGATGTCGATATTATCGACAATAATCTATATTCCAAGCCGAAAGTGAATCCAAAAACGAAAAACCTAAATTTGAGAGAAAGAAAATTGAAATGATGAGAAGAATGGCTGAAGACAGTGGGTTTTAAATTTAAAATGCAAAAAAATCTAACCGTTGAAACTTAACCAATTAAATTTTAAATTAAAAATTGACTTTTTTAAAATAAATGTAGTGACTAAATGAAAAATATATTTGATGAAAATCAGCTTTGCTTCTTTTATATAAATGAAAAAAAAAAATGCACTTCAAAAGAAAAAAAAATGCAAATAGAAAAAGTGGAGAAGCCCCATCAATTTTTTAAAAAAATTCATTTTTCTAACAAAAACAAAGTTGAGGAAGAATGGAGGATGCGAATGTTAGCAAAAGCAATTCTAAATTAAAATCTAAATTACCCCCACACCAAACTTTAACCAAAAGCCCAGCCAAGCCAAAGCTTAAAAGTTGCAAGGATGACTAGTGAGAAGGAATAGCATCGTTTCTCAAAATTGGCCAGCAGGATGGTGAAAGACTGATAAATATCTGCAATTACAAAAAGACCCCTCACCAATTCACCAAAAAAAAAAAAATAGCTGATCATTTTATTTGGTGGTTTAGAAATTTAGACTTTTCTCAAAATAAGGGGAGGACCCTCCCCTTCTCATCAGTCCCATTCCCAAAGACACGTGGTGGTGTTTATGATTCCATGGGGTCAACCATCACTGCACCCCATGATCAGCTTCTAAAACATTGTTGATAACTATATTATCAAGGAGAAAATTAGCAAAATCATGAACGAAAAATTGAAATAATGAATCAATTGAGAAGAAAACCAAGTTAAATATATCAAAATTCTTTTTATATTATGACGTTTTTATTTTATTATATTTTTTTGTAAAAAAAAAATTAAAAATAAGAGAAGTTATCTTATTTTTAAAAATTAATAAATTATTTATTAATAAAAAATCATTAAAGATTTGAATCTAATTATCATAAATCTAAATACTTTACATCTAAATCTTAAACTTTAATCATTTGCACCAATTTTTATTGGCTTACTTGATTATAATTAGTAAAAGAAAAACTCAATAAATTGCTGAAAGAAAGAAAATAAAGGTTCATGACACGCTGATAAAATTGTTCATGCAAACTAGCAAGGAGATATATGAATTTTTTTTTTTTTTAACTTGTGGTGCGAGATCTTTTGGAGTAATTATTGGTTCAAATAATATATAATTTAATTAAATTTTAATTTAGTCAGATTTTTAAAATTATAAATTTGAAATATTTTAAATGTTTAATTTTTTTTCATACAAATTAAATTAATAAATTAAAATTTTAAGAAATTAATCACTTAGTTTCTATTTTTTCTTCGAGATTTTTTTAAAGAATAATCCAAAGCTTAAAAATTGAGATTTCATGTTTTTCCATAACGTGAGGTTTGAGGAGATAAAATTATAAATATACGAAAACACTTCTTTTGGGTTTTTAAAAAATTATATACCATTAAAAATTATAATTATAATCAAATAACTTTTAATGTATTAAAAAAAATTAGCAAATCAAAATATAATATGACGAAATTCAAATTTGATTGGTTAAAAAAATTTTAAAAATCTAATAATTAACAATTACTCAAACAAAAAAAATTAAGTGTTTAACAATTTAATCATCCAAATAGAGCATAACGAAAATAGAGCATAAAAAATAATGACTATTTCTACCATTCTTTTAACCCTTCATAAAGTTCTAACATAGGTAAAGGAATTTGGGTGTTACTACAAGAAGAATTGAAAAACCTATTAGCCCAACAAAAATATATTTAAACACAAACTATTCAGAATATTAATTATTCTTCATTTCCTACAATAATAATACACCACGGCATTGAGAAAAAGAAGTCAATTATAACTTCAAGAAGTGCTATATAAAAGGAAAGAGTTGACTAATATTCTTTGCTATGAAAGATTTATTAATGAGCTTAACTAGGTGTTTCAAAAGAGTACCAAATGCATAAGACTCACCTGTATTTGTCAGGGTTCATGGTAAGTAAAGCCTTGTAAATATTGGCACCTTCTTCTAGGCATCCAAGTTTCACCAGGAGAGAAACCTCTTGTTCTTTATAAGTCAATTTATCAACCTAGAATAATAGAATTGGTTAGAATTTTAATGTCCAAAAATTCAAAACTTACAAAATTATTAATGTTAAAAGTATTCAGGTATTATACATTTGACACGTACTATTTTTGGCTCTTCCTTATACAATTCCTCAAGTGCTCTCTCAAGAAACCCAGATTCCTCTAGCAAAGAGATCTGGAGAAAAATACCATACCCTCATAAACATCAGAAAAGCAGCAGGGGGCACCACTAGTCTAGATGTACAGCATCCATTATGCATAATGAATGTAGTTATGCATATTTCTATGCCAATATATTATTAAAGAAATAAATGCTACTGCAAGGGCTAAGGCTTGTAGGTACTTGTCCAATTGGTTAAGCTGTTTTCGAATCGTGTTAATGGTGTTAAACCAAAAAAGAGTAGTCAAAAAGAAAGATAGACTAATTTATTAAGATATCAGAAACAAAAATTCCGAAATGGTTCCACAGAACATATAATTGGAGATTAGCAATTATTAAGATTCAGAGCTGCTAAGTACAAACACCACAGATATGATTACTGGTAGAAGGCCCAACAATTAGTGAACAAGCCATATTTCTCTCTAACATGAATACATCAAGAATTAAATATCTTATAGATGCCAAATACCACTATAGGCCACTAGTTAGTCCTCCATCTCAGATTAAAGTAAACTTGGAGATGATTTAATTTAACTTATCAGCCATACACACAGAATCATGAAAAGCCATACTTCACAAGTAGAAAAAATGGGTGTAACATGTACATGAAAGTAGATGAGGTTTTGGCAATAAAATAAGCGGAAGGAAAAAAGAAGTTAAGAAGAAATGGGTAGGTTTTCTAATTGCATGTGAAAAAAATTAGAATTAATTCAAAAAAGGGACCCCATTTATAAAGAAGGTAAAGGCATTAAAAATCTTTAATTTTTGTATATTTAATTACTTTATTTGGTTTATGGATAATTTCACTAACTGTGTTGGCATCTGGTTGACAAGTGACACCAAATCAGTCACTCCCATTCTATGTTAGTATAAATTCTAAAATTTTGAATGTCTGTATAATGAAGTCAACTCATGTGAAATTACAGCCACATCCCACATACATATGCATGCAAAAAAAAAAGAGTTGAAGTACATGACCAATACCTTATATAAAAGCATTTCACCATGCTCACAACGTTCATTATCTGGTGGATAATCATCTTCTAATGTCCCTTCAAATGCTTCCAAAATTTCAACTGCTTTTGCACCACTAACATCAACCAAAAAAAGGAATACAGCATAAATACCTAAAGGATGAATGAAATTAATAAGACTTCATTCACTTAGAACTACTTGGCTAAGACAGGGACAGAAAAGGAAAAACCCTCGTAACTGTTGTGCCAACAACTTCAATTCATTCATACATAAAGCCAAATGAAAATATGGCATCATCATTGTCACCATATAAAACTATAGCAAAAACAACAGAACTCTGCGGTTAACTAGGCATTGTTTGTAAAAGGCTAATTTGCGACCAAATTTCATAAATGCAAGTGCAACCAGCTTAGAATAGTAGGGTACCTATCTATCTACCCACCTATCTATACATATTAGTAACATCTTTAACACATTCTACACCCACCATTAAAAGAAGTTTGATATCTTATTGGATGTTTAGTTGAAGTCATACAAACAATATGAACCACGTGTTAAAAATCAACAGTAATTTCATCCATGTTAGCACCCATTTGATCATATAATTAGAAACATTAAGTCCTGATTAAGCATTTAATTTAAAGAAAGGCTTTCATTATATCAACAAATATTTCAACTTTCAATACCAAAAGGCCCTTCAATTTGGACCTTCAAGTATACATAACAATAACAACACTCTAAAACATGTTTCACAAAATAAAAGTCAACAGAAATTGGTGAAAGTTAGCATAAGAATTGGAACAAATTTTTTTAAGAAAAAAATAAAGGACAAGTACTTTGAGTTTAAATGGTGGGCTACAGCAAAGCCAATCCAGTTCATGCGATGATTTGGTTTCAAATGCAAAAGTTGTTGTCTTGCATCAACAAATCCTGTCAAATCTCACATTTGTGCCTGCAATGCAAAAGATAAAACATAAATGTAATAATTTCTGATACAACCTGAAACATGACAATGAGAAAATACAAAACCATGATCAAATCCAAAAAATTTCTCTCAAACTTCATATCTTAGTAGAAAGACAAATGCTCATCATCTTCATACTTTTTCCTTTAACTTTTCAAGGCATATAAACCATAAATAAGGGGGGGGGGGGGGGGCACAAATAAGTTAATGCCAACAAATGACTTAATCATCTGAAATCATGAGTTAAGAATCCATAATA
>NW_019167960.1:19567578-19587844 GCF_002303985.1 Durio zibethinus | reverse complement strand
ATAAATTTTTATATGATAATTATTTTATTTTATAAAAATTTAAAAATATATAAATAAATTAATTAATTTAATTTAATTTGATTCAATTTTTTTATGTTTTATATTTTGGATCAAAAATTTAATTTAAAATTAATATATGTATATTTAATTTTAATTTTAATATAAATCAAATAAAAAATTAATTTAAATTAAATCAAATATTATAATTTGGAATCAAATTTTATTTATTTTTTCTCGCCCTTACTCTTCGAATTTGGAAATAACTGGATCATCGTTATCCAGAAACCAAGCCTTACCCTATGGAAATGCCATCTGGGTGAGAGAATTACCTGCAAGTAGAGCTGAAAACCCCCACGTAACCATAACCGCATAAAAAATCGACACGTGTCCACAACATTTCCATGCGTCTTTACCAAGAAAGAAATTTTCTGATTTTTTTGTAGGGCTGCCTCGATCAACACTATTGAACCGGTCTTAATTTCTGTCTTTAGCTTTTAATGACACGTATTTATTGACTAAATCTCTTCATCTATAATGTGTATATAGCGATCTTCACAACTCGAAAGAATGGGGAAATGAATCAAGCAATTCGATTAGTTTGAGCTCAGCCACCAGCAATTTTCTCGTTGGGACACAAAAGTTCAGCGATCAGCTTCGGGACTGTCACAAATTCTTCCACGCGTCAAGAAAACCCACAAAGCATGGAGCAGAAAGGAAACATCCGAAGGAAAAACTGGGTTAGTAACATGAACATTATTGAAAAAACTGCTTTAACGTTTTTGCTTCTCTATCTATCGTTACCTGATATAAAGCGTAATCGAGTAAAGATGGATTGATACAATAAAAATTTTAAATTTGATTTAAAATTTATTATTTTAAATTTTATTTGAATTCGATCAATTTAAAATTTTAAATTCGAAATAAAAAAATAATTCGATGAATTATTTGTATTTATTCGGTTAAATTCATTTATTAAATAAAAATAATTTAATTTTTATATTTAATTTTAAGTTTAATTATTTATATTTGAATTTAAATTTAAAATATATATAATTAAAATAATAATTTATTAATTAAAATAATAAAAAATTAAAATATAAAAAATCGATTAAATTTATAAATTATTCAAATAAAAAAACTTAAATTTAACTCGTTTAATAATTTAAATTTAATTTGTTCGATAAATCGGTTTACTTGAATAATTTAATAATAATTAAATTAAATTTAAATTTTATTTGAATTCAATATTATTTTTATATTCAATTTTGATTATTTAAGGGATTTGATGTCTCATTCATTTGGAGAGGGATATGCGACGAGGTCAGATGAAGAAGGATTTGGAGGGATTTACGGAGGGAACCAGAGTAAATCCGAAATACAAACGGACAAGGAGATCAACGAAAATCATCCAGGTGAGTTGAAGCCTGAATTAAGGTCGTTGCAAGAAATATTCGTTTGTATTTTTAATTGAACAAGTTTGCTTTTTGTGCATGAAGCTTATGACAAGAGCCAGGGGAGTGAAGTGAAGGAGAAGGAGAAAGCCAGGCACCAAACTCACGCATCGAATTAATTGGGGAACATAGAGAATTTGATGTTTAATAACATCTATTTGCCAATTATTTTCTCTTTCGACTGCTAGTCTTTCTATGTGATCATGATTAAAAATATAAATAATATATTAATACTCATAAATTATTCGAATTCGATCTGAAAAAAATTTGAATTCAATTCGATTATTATCGAGTCGAATTCAAACTCGAATAGTTCGATTTATCAATCGAATCGAATTTAAATATTTTTAATATTCGATTCGAATAGCTTGCGAACCTAATCGAATTTTTATATTTAAATATATTTTCATTATTTTAATTAAATAAATTATTTCGAATTTAAATTCGAAACATAATAATCAAATTTTTTATCGAGTATACGAATCGAGTTTATTTTTATATATTAATTAAATTTAATCGAACGAGTTTGAGTAACTCGAATTTAATCATGAATAAAATTTAAATTTAAAAAATAAAATTCGATCGAATTTGAATCAAATATCGAATCGTAAGTTATTAATTGAATTTAAATTTTTTATTGTATCGATTAAATTCGGTTCGATTACATTTTTAATTATAACAGCTCGAGAGTCGCTCATCATCTCCATGTGTTTGTCAATGTGTTCTTTAATTCTTGTTTGATGTCCTAATCCAGCAAATGTAAGGTCATTATAATTTGATGTGGCATGTAGTTTTAATTGTTTTATTTCCTCCCTTCTTTATAGCCATAAAAAATTATTTTTATTTATATGTAGTCAAACTTTATTAAATTTCTTTGGATCGGTTCTTTTATTATTTTTGAACGAGTTAATTATTTTTTTGATATTTAAAATTTTAAAAAAGTTATATAAATTGATATTTAAAAAATAAAATAATAAAATATTAAATTATAATCATGATAATTCAAATTTTAATCTTGTTAATCGCATAAGTTTATATAATTGACGTTTGATAATTATTATTAATTATATAATTGGTGTATGAAAAATATTATTGAATTAGGTATTTATTATATATATTTTTAATATTTTTAATATAAAATTAAAAAATATATTTTTATATAAATAATAAAAATTATCCAAAAATGATCTGACATCTATATAATTTTTTTTTTTTGCAAAATATTTAATATTTTATTTAAAAATAATATAAATATGTATTTAATAAAATTATATTGATTAAATATTATATATTGGCAAGTTAAAGTTATCAATGTTAGTATTAGATTTAAATAAAAATGATATATAATTTAAAAGTTTAGAGAATAAAATAAAATTTTAATTTTTCAATTATCAATTTATACAATTTTTTTAAAAATTCAGCTACCAAAATATAATTAATTATTTTTAAATACAAAAATAAAAATAAAAAATAAAATAATTTATCCATAGACTATTAGTGAAATTGAAGAAAATGGATACAAAATAATTAGAATGTAGTTATTTTTTTTCTTTTCTATTTTATTTTATAACCAAAAAAATAGTTTAAGTAAATGTTTTTATTTTTATATTTATTTTAAGTTTTTATGTTTTTCTTTTCATTCATTTTTTCTGAAAACAGAAACCAAAATAGAATTACTAAAATAAACATTTGGCTAATAAATCAACTTTGTTTTAAATTAAATAATTCCAAAATTTAAACATTCCTAAATGAAACAGCAATCTCGTGAAACAAACAAGCCTCATAACGGTAGGTACAATTTGCCTGTGTTTTAGATGGAAAGATTTTTGAGGGTAATAGAGTCCTTTTCTTATTAACAAGTCGGATAAGATTGAGAACGAACCTAACCCAATTTGCGTAACCACAAACGCAATTTCACAAACATTCACCTGTACCCCAACTCATACGCTTACGTGGCGCCAAACCTATTGGACAATTTCTTTTAACATAATTTTCTAGGAAAAAGGCCACCGACTTAGTACACGTGGACGCATGTTACCCGTTCATCTTTCCAACACTCTTATCTTGACCGTCCATTCTTCAAAAAGCCACTATATATTTTAGTCTTTGTTTGTTGAAAGTTCCATCATAAACTCCTCTTATGTTTTTCATTCTTGCCGTCCACTTTGTGCAGATCAGATTTATCTTCCATGGTTGTCCGTCTGAGGATTCTATCTTCAGAAGCAGTCGCATGGCTTTTTGATCTCCTTTTTTATATCAGATTTTGCACGATAAAAAGATTGACGTTGTCGGATCTATGTTTTATAGGCCGTAGATGTTAATCAGGCAAAGATTGGCGTAGAATGTTATATCAATATGAAGAGATCTGTCTTCCCAAGTATGTTTTGTCTCTGTTTCTTTTTTCCTATGTCAGGGTTCCTTTATTTATGTTTTATTCTATAATTTTGCCGGGATTGTGAAAGATTTTATATATGTTTGTCTATGTTTCTTTTTTCTTGTGTTATGGGTTTCTTTGTTTATGTTTTGCTCTATAATTTTGTAGGGATGGTGAAAGGTTTTATCTCACAAGGGTCGTGGTTCTTATTTTTCGGATGCATCGTGAAAATCAGGCTTCTGATGTTGTGAACTAGCGATGTGGGATGGACGGGTGGTTTGTGTTTGGAAGGATGTGTAAGATGTCAGGGCAAAAAGTCCTAATTATTTTGGAAGGGGGCTGATCCTGATTTATCTTTGTCATCCCAGATCTTTGCCATGACAGGTGCGCTTGCATGGCAGGTCACTGAAACATAATAAAAATTTAGGTTTTCTCGGTGTTTTTGAGGGGAGTTCGCATGGGGATTGCCCAGGTTCTCCCCTCTGCTGTGGTGTGGCGTTTCGTGCTCTTTTACTTTTTTTTTTCCCTCTTAGCGCTCTATTATTTTCTCCCTTTAATACTCTGCACCATCTGAGATGGATGCATGACCAACATCATCGCCAACATCATCATCATCATCATCATCATCATCGCCAACATGGAATAATAATCTTATGATCTCCCAAGTCATTGATCTTCTACTACTTGCAAATCGCAAGGCCAAGGTATTATTTACATATTTCAAACCAAAATTTGCCTTATATAGTTTTACTTCAAAATTAATTTAGATATTTGCTATTTATTATGCAAGTTAGATTTACAATACTTGATAACATGCAACGAGTTCTTTGAGATGATTTTTAATTATTCATATTTTTAATAAAAAATTTGAATTATTTTGATTTTTTTTTTTTTAAAGTTAGGCAGTACTAAGTTGTTTTAAGTAACTCGTTTACAATTTTTTTTTCTTAGAGAAACTTAATTATAAAACCAACAATCTATCAATGAGATTGAATTCAATTAAAAGAGTCGGTACTCAAGTATCTGATATACTTGCAAAAATGAGAAGTTGAACACATCTCCAATTGCCATGGTTCCTTTAGAGCAATAGATTAATCACCATTCTAAATGCATTGGATTCTAAGGCCATTTCAGATAACTGTTTTTTGTACAATTGGCTTCCGTTAACGAAGTGCTGACAAATAAGCCATCTAGTTAACACATTAAATTTTCCTTTTTTGAAGTTTATCTTTATAACACATGGATCAATTTACAGTTTCAATTCATGATTATTCTATTTTGAGGTCATTTGATCTGATATTGTGTGCTGCAAAATCTTGGTGCCCTTGAATTGCCTATGATAGTTTCTTTATTATGTGATTTACATTTTCATTTTACTTACAAGTGGAATGCGAGTGAGCATCTCAGTATTGTTTTTCTAGTGCATTACCAAACTGTGATTCTTAGAAAATGTTATATGTAGGTTGAGGCAGCATATATGTACTTCGCTTGTATTGCTATTGTAGTTCTTTAGGCCCTTGCATGGCTTCTGTTTCCATTGGGTTGAAAGATGGGGTACTGGCTATCAAAGATTTTGATGAAAGATGTCCCAGCAGTGAGCATGATGTTGGCAGTTGCATGTCTCTTCTCTGTGATTAACATTGAAAATCAAGGTATGTGAAGTGTTTATCAAGCTTGGTCAACTTCCAAGATTTATGTCAGAAGGTATGTGGGACTGCAGCAGTCTACTAGTCAAGCTTTGGAAGGCCCCATATAATCAAAATTCATTACTACAGCAGGTCCATCCCTTGAAAGATTTTTTCATCAGTTGCTTAATCTTGAACCCTTGAAGGCCTTATTATTTGAACCCTCTTGTTTTACATGGTGCAGCTCTCTACTGACATTAGTGTGGAAGAACTGTTTATTTGTTGTCCAAGATTGATCCATGAGGCACCTGTCACCATGTAACCAGTTCCTTTACATAGTGAACTTTTTCAGTGGACTATGGTCCCGTGGTTTTTCCCCTTTTTAAGGGGTTTTCCACGTAAATTTTGGTGTTCAGTTTATATTCATACGCGCAATTATGTTGGTGATTGGCACTTTCCCAATTATATCAAAGCTGAATTACTTCTTTGACGCTCTTGATATGCTATCGCATCACAGGTAGTCTTTTTTCATTGTTCCCTAAGTATCAAGAAAAAGCTAATAACATCTAAATGGATTTTTATCTGATTTATTCTTAAGTTTCTTTTGCAGGTTGAAGGCACATTGAATTTAGTGTGTTAAAGGTTCTATGTTTTAAATTTAGCTTTTGGTAGTGAAATTGAATCGCAAATATTTCTATGAAAATTTCCTTGTTTTATTAGTAGTTCTATTGTGGGTTTTATATTTGAGCGGTGATGAAGTATGTTAATAATTATGTTTTGTCTTTCTATTGTTATTTTGAATTTTAGTAGTGTTAGATTGAACTTTCTTTCATAGCCCTTTAATATTTAAACTAAAAACTTTATAAAATGAAAACCAAAAACAAAAATGAATTTAGATTGTTTTTTTTTTTTTTTTGGTACTATTTTTAGAAATTTTATTTAATCAAACTACATTTTATGTGAATAAATTATTTGTTTCAACATTATCTTACTAGTTTTCAATTACGAGTTCGTTCCATTATACTTTTAGGGTGAAAATGATGACTATAATTGATTTCTATTTTATAGAGAAAAAAAATCCTGTGGTGAGAACGTTTCTCGATTGAAAATTCCCCATTTCTTGGTTGTGAAAATTACGGTGATAAGTTTTTTTTTTCCCCTTTTCCGAGTAAGTGAAATTAAGGGATCAAATGATATTTATAAGTTTAGATTTGATTAAAATAAATTTTGAATTTGGTTTAATTATTTTTTAAGTTAAGTTTAAGTTCTACGTAACTTGATTCATCAATTAAGTTTTTGTTTCATCAATTAAGTTGAGTGTTAAATTTATTTATAATTATAAGTAACTCGTGAGTTTAATTAAATTTTATATTTAAATATATTTTTATTATTTTAATTAATAAAATATTTAAAATTTAAGTTTAAATTTAAGTATGAATAATTAAATTTTTGTTGAATATAATAATTGATTTATTTATATATATTAATTAAATTTAATTGAATAAGTTTAAATATGATTTTTATTTTGAGCGAAGTTTAAATTAAAAAAAAAAATTAAATCATGTTTGAGTTGTGTTTTATACTTTAAATTTGGAATTGAGTTAAACTATAATATTGTATTAATTTAAATTCGATTAATTATATTTTTATTAATTATTTTTAGTGGCATGCGTGTGTAAATTATTTTTTATTCGATCGGATAAAAAATAAATTTGATTTTTCGTAACAATGGAACGCTATTATGGGATGCAAAAAGAGGGTTTTGTTGCATTTTAATTTAATTTAATTGGTTTTTGTAATTATAATTAAAAATTGATATTTGGTAAATTTAAATTTTAATATGTTTACTTTATTTTCAAAATATTTTATTTTTAAAATACGATTTTTTTATATAAAAAATAAAAAAAAATTTGTGAGAGTTTTAAGGTTTTATATTTTATTTATCAGTTAAGAATGTTTATATATATATATATATTTATTGAATCTAACGAATTTATAAAAATTTATAAAAAATAAATTTTATCGGACTAATTCTAAGTATTATGGACGGTGTGTTAAATAATAGGTATGATCATCGATTCATATTTTTGTTTCTTGTATTTCAAAAGATTTGTAAACTCAAAACGATATAGCAATCACTCCCAATGGAGCTTCGAGAGGTTAATGGTTCGAATCCATTCAGATCTCTATAATTACCTGGACCTTTCATCTTGGTATGATTGTATCCAATCATTTCATGGAAAAATCAAATCCATTTATAAACACATACCCCGGGCTGACAAGATTGGACTTTCATAAATTGCCTTTTAATAATACTATATTATTTTCCCTTTTTTAAAATATTAAATTTTGAATTCGTGAGAAAAGGTCCACGTGGCTAAAGGCACAAAAAAATTTTCATTACAAATAGATCCACCATCAAAATGTCAAAACTTCACTTTGGTAGGAAAAATGAAAAAAAAAAAAAAAACTTAATCTAATTATTGAGTTATAAAATAATAAATTTTGATTATTTTAATTCTAATAGAATATGAAAATTGTTAAATGATAATTCCCTTTTAACATGTTAAATATAAAATTAATTTTTTTTATTTTTATTAATCTCTATTATTTTTATTTAGATTTTAAATCTAATAAAATTATTAAATTTTAAAATATTATACATGTTATGAAATCTTAATTATTAGATTAATTTTTCATTGTTCCTTTTTTAAAAACTTCTATCCCGAACGTAAACTCAAACTGCTAAAACCGGTTTGGGACAACTTCAAATTTGCGCAAACTGCAAGTCCCAACCCATTGGCCACTGCGTTGCAATAGAGATAAGGTTTGACAACGATGATTCCTGTCTATTTCTTCCATCATATCTTTCGATTTGGTCGAATCAGGATTATAGGATTTAAAAGTCCCAAGGCTTGCAAATGCCCTTAAATTCAACGAGGTGGCATAGTCAACTAAATACGATTTTATACGTTGAAAACTACTAATACAATTTTTTTATTAATTTGTTATAGATTTAAAAATTTAAAATACATTAAGATGATACAATAAAAATATAATATAAAAATAAAATTTAAAAATGATATAATTTAAAGTTTATATTAATAATTATATATTAGTGTAATAAAATTTTATATTTTATATTTTATATAATTTAAATTATAATACATAATTTTATATAAATATAATATAAATATATAAATTTTAATATTTTATATTATATAAATTTACAAATCGGGAAAATTTTTTTTTTTAAGTAATTGAAAATTGATAGCTGTTCATAAAAAATTTTATAAACATAAAATCTCTTCAAATCTGGATGCTGAACACGGCTGCTTGTATATTGCTTATAAAAAAGGTGTTTTTATTATTTGTAATTACTTGAATAATATATTTTTTTATTTAAGTTTAAGATTGATATTCAATGATTTTAAATTAAATATAAAATTAATTAAAAACAAAAATAATTTAAACTAATATCATTTACTTATGTGAAAATGTATTATTTATTTTTAAATAAACTTTCGTTGTTTTTTTTAAATAATTGAAAGAATCATTTCTTAATAAATAAAGTGGTTGCTTTTTTTTTACTTTTACAAAGAAAACAAATAAAAAATCATTCACAGCTATTAAGAAATTTAAAATCTCCCCAGTTGAAACCATAAAAAAAAAAAAAAAGCTTTGTTTTGTGTCAGGTAAATATAGTAAAATTTTATGTTCAATTGTTAGGAAATTAAAAAATTAACAAAAAAAAAAATTTTGTTAACATTTTGATTTCCAACAAATTAAGATAGGCAATCATAATTTTTTTATAAAAAAAATTATGATATTAAAATTTAAAATTATTAAACAAGTTTTATCATATATAAAGTTCAAATTATTACTGCATCAATAATAATTGATTGAATTTTGATTCCAAGAGTTCAATGCCGTAGTATATTTGCCTGTTACCAGAACATCGGAGTCCTCCCATCCTATCCCTAATTATAGATTAAATCATTCGTCAACGTGAGCTTAAAGACTTTTCTTTTGTTTGTTTGGCCAAGAACGAAAAAAACAACATGAAACCAGTTTTTCTTGGTGGCAGTAGTTCTAGAAACGTTGCTAGGTCGAGGAAATATCACCAAATAATAAACGCGGTGCAATGTCATAAATAAATTTAATAATTTAATAATTTATGTTATGTAAAATATTTAAATTTATATATTTATATTATATTTTATATAATCTTAATTAATTTTATTAAATTTATATATTATTATTAAAATTTTAAATTATATTATTTTTATATTTATTTTTTATATTATATTTATATCTTGTTATTATGTCATATTTTAAATTATTGATTTAGAGAATCAAGAAGTGGGAAGGACCACGAAATTTATGACATGATTTGAAAGCTAAAGAGAAACAAAAAAAAAAAGGCTATGGGAAGGACCCTAATATGTAATTAGTTGTTAATGTCACTTTGTAAATTTTAAAGTATGTCATCTACAAAAATAGGGGTTTAAAATTTGAATTTGCCTTACCTCCTAAGAGCAAAGAGTCTTAGGAAAAATGATATCGCATTTATTAATTAAGTATAAAACTATAATTCTTAAAATAAAGATCACTCTTGCTTTCATAAAAAAACTTCTTTTCAATGAAAAAAAAATTTGTTAAGATAAGTCTCCGAATCTTAAGAGTAAATAATATTTTGTATTGAATTTAGTTCAATAATATTAATTTATTGTATTAACAATGGTGTTTTTGAGAATCAAATCGTTGAAAAATTAATGTCCCAATTCGAGTAGTTAGTTAATGAATTATCCAACACAATGATATAATAACAAAATAAAATAAAATTTAAATTTTTTTTTTTTAATAATGATAGGAACGTTCAATATAGATTCTCTTTTTCTGTTGATTTGTTTTTATTTTTAATTTATTATTAAATTTTTTATCTTATTGTTTATTTGATTGAAAAAAAAATTATATACATAAATTTTTTGAAATTCATAACCTTTAAATATCAATTTTAATAATATACCAATCGGTCGACTTTTTCATCAATTTTTTTTCGATGGTTTCAATTATTATTTTTTAGAGTAACCAGAATATGTTCTAAAGGTTAAAAAAATTGCTAAAATACGCAGAAAAATGAATGGCACATGGCAATTGTCTAGCTTAAGAAGAAATTCATTATGGTTAGGCAATCCATTCTCCATGAGGGATGAAACTTAAACACCCCCCCCCCCTCCTTTTTTTTCTTCTTCTCTGATTTTAGTAAACTCTAACAGCAATGCCATGAAACTTAGCTTTTTTATGTAAAAAATGAAATTTTCCTTATTTTTGTTAGTAATTTTCTTAGAAGTAATAGATTATATATATTCATGATAATTAATTAGTTATTTAAAATCATCGTGTAAAATTTTAAATTAATTCGATAATTTTAATAATTTTGGTTCAATAGATAATATAATCTACAGCTTTGCTCATATAAATTAGCAGTACTTAGATGCTAATCCTAATAAAAAATTGTCATATTCATTAAAAAAAAATGAGAACAATGTTAGTGTATTTGTTACAAGAAAAAAAAAATCTAAACTAGAAGTACTTAGTTGTTAACCCTAATTTTTTTATCACACAAATTCAACTTTGATTATTTTTTTAATAAAATTATAAATTATAAACTTTTAAAGATAATGACTTGTGAATTTTTAATTCCAAAATTTTCAAAAAATATATTTTTTAAAATTTTAATTTAATATAATATTTCAAAATAATAACCAAAATTAAATATGAAAAAATAAAATGGGACAAACAAAATATAAAGTACGAATAAATTAATAAAAACCCGACGATATTGGAGTCCAAACTGGTGCCCAATGCCCGGTCCGAAAGGAAAAATATTGGTGGTCCAAGTTTTCGGCCTTTAGTAAAAAGTCGTTTCGTGAAAAGAAAAAACAAAGTCTGCCTGGGTCCCACTTTTCACTAAAAAATTAAAAAAAAAAAACGTAAGACTAAACCAACACTGTGGTCCTTGCCTGGCTTTCCCACCTAATAAGCAAGATCTCTCCCTCTGTCTTGCTTGAATTGAATGACACGTTCGTAGGCTGAAATTTTTTCCTCTGCTTTCTCGGCATAAAATCTGGTGATTTTATATTATTTTTCCCTGAAAGCTTCGATATTCAGCTGTTTTTGCTCAACTAGGTATGGATTTTTTTTCTTTTTTCTTTTTATTGTCATCTTTTTTAACGTTTTCAAGTTCTTGTTCTGTTTGATAAAAACCGGCCGCCGGCCTTTGAAAAAACCGATCGTTAATTTCTTTGTTTCGCCACAAAATATTTCATATTAGGTAATCCTTATAGTGTTGTGACTCGTGAAGTAGATCTACATGCATTGACTTGATTCTTCTTATGTATTTTTATTTTTAAAATTTGTGTTGATCATAAGACTTGAAGAAAATATTCTTTTTGTTTTAATTTTAACTTAGAGATAGATCTGTTTTTAATCGATGGATCTTTAAGAGCTTTCGATCTCTGTTAGTCGTTCATTGAATGGTTGAAATATCAACGCCAATCATTCCATGACTTTTTCTTTTCTTTTTTTTTTTCTCTGCGTTGCTTTTCGAAGTTTCATTTAAGAGAATTAATATATAATTAATTTCTTGTTATTGAAGTTATCAATAATCAACGTTTGTTATGAACTGTATAGTTTGGATTATTAAGATTGTGGTTGACTTTATTTGCAGTGAAAATGTTTCTTCGGAGAAGGCATACACAGAAGGATGATTCCGAGCAACGAGATGAAAAGGTAATATTTATTTATTTATTTATTCATATTTGTATTTTAAGTAGAAAACAAATTAGTTAATTTGGTTTATAGCTTATAATTGTTGATCAAAAGGTTGGAAATAATTAGAAATGCTTCAAAGTTATTGGACTTTCTCTAGATGATGCAAAGAGGGAAGTGTCAAAATTAAAGGCTTTGGTTGGCTGGAAGGATGTAAAACTGGGGCGATAAAAATTTTCTTAATCTAATGGTTAAGCTACAAAGTAGGAAAGTGTTTTTGAATTTTAACCATTAGATTAACAAAATTTTCATCTTTCCTAACAAGCAAAGCTTGGTAGCATCAATATGAAATATTTGTAGTTTGACATAAAATTTTCCGTTGCAATTGCAAGTAAACTCAAAATACTTGGTTGATATGCAGGTCAGTGAACTCAGGGCTGCCATAGGACCCCTGTCTGGGCGCAGTTCAAAGTACTGCACAAATGCATGTCTGAGGAGATATTTGGAAGCTCGGAATTGGAATGTTGACAAGGCAAAGAAAATGTTGGAAGAGACATTAAAGTGGAGATCAACTTATAAGCCTGAAGAAATCCGCTGGGTATGTTAGATAAATTCGTGCATCCTTATTCTAGTAATGTGTATACAAGTGAGTGATCAGTCTCTGTCTTGTTAGAGCCGAATGATATTCCAAAATCTATTAGAATACTAGGTAGGTTCAAGTTGAAACTTGTTTAAATCAGTTTTGATGTCTCAATATAAAATTAAATTTTGATGATTCTGAAACTGGATAATTGTTCTTTCCTTCTACCTGATTACAGATCATGTGTTTCATTCTTGTATTTGCATATGATTATGAGTTTATAACTGGGACAATTTTTGGTGATACTTGAACTTACCTCATGACATGTTCTTCTCCAGCACGAAGTGGCGCATGAAGGTGAGACTGGAAAAGTTTCCAGGGCAAGTTTTCATGACCGTCAAGGAAGGACTGTTCTAATAATGAGGCCTGGAATGCAGGTTTGCACTAGGTTTCCTTCAATTTGTTTTGTCACCAAGCCTTTGCCCTATTAATTTTCCACCTTTATTTCTTGGCAGAACACAACATCAGCTGAAAATAATATCCGCCATATGGTCTATCTCTTAGAAAATGCTATCATGAATCTCTCTGAGGGCCAGGAACAAATGTCGTGGTTGATAGACTTCACTGGATTTTCATTGAACACCAATATTTCTGTCCGAACAGCCCGCGATATCATTTACATTCTACAGAGCCACTATCCAGAGAGGCTGGCAATTGCTTTCTTGTATAATCCACCAAGGATTTTTGAAGCATTCTATAAGGTTTGGTCTCCTGCCTTTCCGTTTGGTTTGTTTAGCTATAGGTCCAAATCACTAATTATCCTTGTTTCTGGTCTTTATTCCAAGCAAATCTTTTTCTCTTCTTTCTTTCATAGATGTTAAATGATAGCTCATTTAATCACATGAGGGATAATGAGCGAGCTGGTGTCCATTCATACCCATTAATTTTGAATACTATGATATAAAAAGGGTAGGCAGGAAGGAGATTGGCAAACCTAGAGAGTGGACTAGATCTTGTCCATGGAGTGCAAATGGTTTATTCCCTCTATTTTCTTCTTCCTGTTACAGGGTGTGAGCTAGCATAAAAGCAGTGTATTTAGTTCCCCAGATTGTGACATTACCATGAATTGCATAACAGTTCGTTTAGGCATTAAATCTTTCACTTGATTGATATTATGCTATCTACATTTCCATAGGCGGTCAGGTATTTTCTGGATCCAAAAACATCTCAGAAGGTGAAGTTTGTTTACCCTAAAAATAAAGATAGTGTGGAGCTCATGAAATCATACTTTGATGTTGAGAACCTCCCCGGTGAATTTGGGGGAAACGCGACGCTGAAGTATGATCATGAGGAGTTCTCGCGATTGATGGCTCAGGATGATGTAAAAACTGCTAAATTCTGGGAATTGTTGAGAAGCCCTACCACTTGCCAATGGCCATTCCGCAATTGAAGTGGCACCAGAGCCAACGCCCATTGCACAGGGAGCAAACTGAGAGCTTGCCTATTGTCCTGAATGGTCTGTCAGAAATCAAGTGATTCAATCCACAGATTTATCATCAAATTTAAATCAACTAATGGGAGCTGCAGATCAACATCCACTACCTTGCTTAGGTGATGAATAAACTTCATTTCTTGTTCTCACTGCTAACCATTAAGAACAAAAAGAAAAAAAACCATGTTTTGTACTTCAATGCTACTTTAGTTTTTCTTTTCTTTAAGATTGTCTTTAGAGGATAGGGCTATATTGTGCGTGTAACATAAATATATATATCATGAGTAAAGTTCATGTCCTCGTTTGGCTAATCAGGTCTTGTCAGGGATAACTTTGTTTTAGTGCTGCCATGTAATTTTCATGGTCATGGACTTTGTTACATTTAACTCTAAACATTCGAGATTTTAAGGTACTCACGCAGCGAATTCACAACTTTCTTTGTTTTGTAATCTCTAAGCAAATGAGGGATTTTTCTTTGATATATTTTTCTTGCTCGTGGTAATCTAAAATACAATGTAATAATATAATATATTTTATATTATATATAAAAAAAAATATTAAAAAAAATATTTTATATTTTTATATCAATATAAATTATAATATATAATTTTTATATAAAATATTATAGAAATACATTAATTTAATATTTTATATAATATAAATATACAAATCGCCGTACCTAGCTATGATCCCGGCCTATGGCTGTTTTACAATCTGTGGCTTATTGATTGTGACGTGGCGGGTTGTGATTGGAGTATATGAGTACAAAAAAGCGCGGGACCTGACGCCAACGTATTAGGCTCGTGGTTAGATGTTCGGCTGAAAAGAAACTGTGCCGTTTCAAATATTTATTCTCAAGAGCAAAACTTCAATGATTTGAGATCGGAAACAAACCGAGAAAATGGTTCACAGCGCCTATGATTCCTTCCAGCTCCTCAACGATTGTCCCACTAAAATCGATGCCATCGAATCCTACGGCTCGATGCTCCTCCTCGGCTGCTCCGATGGATCCCTTCGAATCTACGGTACCGATTCCTCAGGCGCCGATCGTCTCCACCATCCGATCAGCACGTGTTGCGGAAGGAACCCTACGCACTGGAGAGAACCGTTGCGGGGTTTTCAAAGAAAGCTCTGCTTTCAATGGAAGTATTGGAATCGAGAGAGCTACTCTTATCGCTCTCTGAATCGATCGCTTTTCATCGGCTCCCCAATTTGGAAACCATTGCTGTGATCACCAAAGCTAAAGGCGCTAATGTATACTCTTGGGACGATCGTAGAGGCTTCCTTTGCTTCGCTAGGCAAAAGAGAGTTTTTATTTTCAGGCACGACGGTAATTTCTTTGAGTTTCTCTTTCTTTTGTTGATGTGATCTGTTTTTTTTTTTTTTTTTTTTTATTTGGATTTGTTAATTGGATTCATACGTGTGGAATTGCTTGTTATTTCCTTGAATGAAATTGATTTGAAAATTAATGTGTAGGAGGGCGAGGGTTTGTGGAGGTGAAAGATTTTGGTGTACCAGATACAGTGAAGTCAATGTCATGGTGTGGTGAGAACATGTGTCTAGGTATTAGAAAGGAATACATGATATTGAATGCCACAAATGGTGCGTTATCAGAGGTGTTTTCTTCGGGGAAGATAGCGCCACCTTTGGTTGTTCCTCTCCCCTCTGGGGAACTTATTCTTGGAAGGTACTGACTTATTTTAATAATTTGTTTATGACATTGTAGTTCCTTTGGTTAAGAAAGATACAAAATGCTTTCCTACTGTCTCTTAGGAAAATATTGGAGTCTTTGTGGATCAAAATGGAAAGCTTCTTCAAGCTGATAGGATATGTTGGTCGGAAGCCCCTGCTGTTGTTGTCATCCAGAAGCCGTATGCAATAGCTCTATTTCCGAGGCGTGTTGAGGTTGTACGAGTAAATACCAAACAAGATTGGTTTTTGTCTATCTAAATATTTATGCGCTTTCACTTATTTGTTCTTTGCAGATTCGCTCTCTTCGAGTTCCATATCCATTGATACAGACAATTGTCATTAATAAAGCTCGTCATCTGATGAAGAGTAACAATGCCCTTGTTGTGGCGTTAGACAATTCTGTTTATGGACTCTTCCCTGTTCCTCTTGGTGCACAGGTACTCCTCATATACTTTAGAAGTTAATGTTTTCCTATGAACCTCGATCCTTCTTTTGTCCTGTTGTTTATTCTTCAACATCGTATTTTGCCCTTGTTTTGTAACTTTTTCATGCTTTTGACTATGACATGCATATGCTAACTCTGAAGAAGTGCTTTGATTATTGCATTAAAATGTTCCTACTTGCATTGCAGATTGTCCAATTAACAGCATCTGGAAATTTTGAGGAAGCATTGGCCTTATGTAAGTTGCTTCCACCAGAAGATGCAAGCCTTAAAGCTGCAAAGGAGTGTTCAATTCATATAAGGTGGATTTTTCCCCATTACAAGTTATTAATTTGTGGAATTATAGCAAGTTTATTGGTTTATATAGTGTTATATAAGAATTAAATGAATTATTCAGAATGCTTATATCTTGTTTAAAATGCCACATCATAAGTGTACGCCTTTTAGAAAACTTTTTGCACATGGTCATGCTCCTTACTGTTCTCAAGCTAATATAAAACACTGCATATGAAACATCAATTTCTTCCTTGAAAACTGTTATTTCCCTGGTATATATAATCATAATATTCAGACTTTTGTATGGTCCTCAAGTGATACATTCTGGTTATGTGGTCGTGTCACCTTGTTGCAGATATGCTCATTATCTTTTTGACAATGGGTGCTATGAGGAGGCAATGGAGCAATTTTTGGCATCTCAAGTAGATATTACTTATGTGCTTTCTTTGTATCCGTCCATTGTTCTTCCAAAAACAACTTGCAGTTCCAGAGCAGAGAGAAGTTGAAGGACCTCTCTCTGGATACTTCACAACTTTCAAGAGGTTCATCTGGTATGTCGGATGATTTGGAAACCTTGCTTCCACAACTATCAGAACCTGATGAGCATGCAGCACTTGAGTTCAAGAAAATGAGCCACAATACTCTTATGGCTCTTATTAAGTTCCTACAGAAGAAGAGATGCAGTATTGTAGAGAAGGCTGCTGCTGAGGGACAGAAGAGGTTGTTTTTTGATGCCGTTGGGGATATTTTACTTCGACTAGGTTTAAGAAGTCCAATAAGGTGAGGCAAATTTCATATTTTGTAAATGTCATCAATGTTTGTTAAAGAGAAGCCTATTTTGTGATTCTATGTAAACTCATACATAGAATTTGGCTTTATGCAGAAGTGCACAATTTTATGGGCATAAACCAACTTAAATTTTTGGACATGCAATCCCCAATATAATTGATAAAAAATTCTTGGCAATCACTTCTGTTAACATCCAATTTCCTTTCATTTGTTCAAACTTACATAATCTATTCCTTTTTAATGGTCTAACATCATGTTTGGTCCCTTAGGGGCGTGGCAACATTCCGATTAACTCAGCAGCTAGGGAGATGGCAGCAATACTGGATACAGCCTCCTCCAAGCTCTACTTCTTACTGGACAACCATCAGCAGCTTTAGAATTGCTTAAAGGTCTTAACTACTGTGATGTAAAAATATGTGAGGAGATTCCTTCAAAAAGGAATCATTATACAGCTCTGTTAGAACTTTACAGAAGTAACTCAATGCATCGTGAAGCTCTAAAACTTCTACATCAATTAGTAGAAGAGTCAAAATCAAAACCAATCTCCAAGCTGAACTAATCCTAAAGTTCAGTCCTGAGGAAATTATTGAATATCTCAAGGTCAGTTTATCAATTAGTGGGAAGCTCTTTTGCTCTTATTAACATAATTTATCAACACTAATTATGTTCATGTTGTGGAAGCATTAGGCTATGCATGTCGGGTGGAATGTGGAAGATAATATTATATTTTATGAAGGAGACTATCTGAAGTTTGACCCCTGAATAATATGAGAAGATAATGTTAATTTTGTTATGGCTTGACCTTGTGGATCATACTCCATTAGCTTTGGGCATATATAATTGCTTTTATTTGTTGCAATGTTCATTCCATGGGCACAAGAACATGCTTGATAAAACTTCTTTATGCTGAACTCTTTGACTGTTTTTTTTTTTTTTTGTAGCCTCTCTGTGGCACTGATCCCATGCTTGTCCTTGAGTTCTCGATGCTTGTACTTGAAAGCTGTCCAACACAAACCATTGAGCTTTTTTTGTCTGGAAACATTCCAGCAGACTTGGTCAACTCTTATTTGAAGCAGCATGCTCCAAGCATGCAGGGCAGATACTTGGAGCTTATGCTTGCAATGAATGAAAATAGGATCTCAGGGAACCTGCAAAATGAAATGGTAAAGACTGTTTGTTATCAAAATAACTTAGTTCAGTTGTCATTTGAAGCCACTGGATCTCTAATGGTTTCCCTTTGTGTTGGTGATAGTGCAGCTAATATTACTAGCAATGAATATTGTAGGTACAAATCTATCTTTCTGAAGTACTTGAATGGTACTCAGAACTAAGTGCTCAACAGATATGGGATGAAAAGGCTTATTCTCCAACTAGGAAGAAATTATTGTCTGCATTGGAAAGCATCTCAGGATACAATCCAGAGGCACTGTTGAGACGTCTTCCTCCAGATGCTCTATTTGAAGAGCGTGCAATTTTGTTGGGAAAAATTAACCAACACGAGCTTGCACTATCACTATATGTTCATAAGGTAGTTTCTGGCATGGTTCATTTGATTTCCTTCTCTTAAGAAAGATGGTTAACAGAAAAAACTAGAAGTTTTTGAATCTTTGATTGAGCTGAGGGTACTATAACACACTTATTTTTGTTAAAAGAGTTGCATAGATATTAGTTCATTCATACCTCTCTCTCTCCTCTTTTTTTCCTTCTTTTATATCTCTTGTTCTTCATTGTAAATATCCCCTACTAATGAATTCCTCTTGACCTTTATAGCTTCATGTACCTGAACTGGCACTGGCCTATTGTGATCGGGTTTATGAGTCTGTTGTTCATCAACCGCTGGTAAAATCTTCTGGCAATATATACCTCACACTTTTACAGATTTATCTGAATCCTCAAAAAACAACAAAGAACTTTGAAAAGAGGATTACAAATTTGGTATCATCCCCAAAAGCAAGCATCCCAAAGGTTGGTTCAGCAGCTTCATTTAAAGCTAGAGGACGTAAGAAAATTGCCTCAATAGAAGGTACTGAGGATATGCATATTAGTCCCAGCAATACTGATAGCAGCAGGAGTGACGGTGATGCTGAAGAATCTAATGAGGAAGGAGCTTCTCCTATCATGCTTGATCAGGTACTTGATCTTTTGAGTCGAAGGTGGGATAGAATCAATGGAGCTCAGGCACTCAAACTCTTACCAAGAGAGACTAAGTTACAGGTATTTCCTAAAATCTTGAATTGCTTACAAAGCTCGTGAACCATTTGCATCTGGATGTAAATAGTCATTGATATCTAAATTGTTAGATTTCCTTTTGGGCGTCAGATTATCAATTATAAGCTCTTTCTTTAAGGTATTTGTCTTCCACCTGCAGAACTTGCTTCCATTTCTGGGACCTCTTCTAAAAAAATCCAGTGAATCATACAGGAACTTCTCTGTTATCAAGAGCCTGAGGCAGAGTGAGAACCTACAGGTATGTAAATTGTTTTATTTAATCAAAGCTAGGCAGGTTAAGCATGTTAAATGACTTATTGCATGAGATTTTTCTGGTAGCATATGTATATATATCTTCATAAAAATGGTGGCCTCCTTAAAATTATTTTGTGGGTTTTCTTGCAAGCATCTATCTGAATCATATTTGTAACAGGTTAAACAAGAACTTTACAGCCAAAGAAAAGCTGTGGTGACGATCTCGAGTGACAGTATTTGCTGTTCTGCAGCAAGAAAATAGAGGAAGAACCGTATTTGCGGTCTATCCTAATGACACTAGTCCATGG